>NIVC01001361.1:0-45000 GCA_002269645.1 Macrostomum lignano
GACAGCGTACAGGACAATGTAGAAATACACCTCCTTGTTCAGAAAATAGCTCCGCTTCTAAAATGGTTTGTGGGCCAAAATGGAAAGCGACCTACCAAGATTAGCAGAATTTAGTGGACTTCATACCTTGTGCAGCAATTTGCGAATTCCACACAGATTCGAATGGCCAGAAATGCCATGATGAAGCTTTTCTCAGCGACGACTCGTTTGTCGCGTCAGCTTGGGCCGCTGAAGTGAAGTTTAAAGAAGTGATAATTTGACATTAAAATTGTTCAGGAAAACACTCGAACAGCTCACAAAGCCGGAGGTGTCGTTTCTGCAACCGGTGTTTTTGTCCATGAGCGACGGGGACAGAGGTCCATTGTCCATGATGAACAGGCTCAGGCAGAAGACAAAGCAAAGGTAGCAGAACAGATCGAACCACATAAAAAATCGCACAGTGTTCCTGCACAAAAGCATGTTGGCATTGCTTTTTATCGCTTAGTCCATGGCACAGATACTAAAATAACTAAATGGGCCACTCAGGCACATATACTTTCTACTTTCAGTTCAGTAGCAAGGATGAGTACATACGCTATTTTATTAAAAATGGCAGCTGAAACGACTTGATAAGTTTAGAAGCCAAGCTTGCAGGCGTAAACAGCTTGCTAATTGGTTCAGCAATAATGTACATTAGCCAGTCCACTGAAATGTACATGACAGCTTTAGCTGGAGTTCGAGGAAGGCAATAAAAATTGGGGCGGGGTGAGGAGGGTAGCGTGGAAAGGCGCGGTTGGAGGGTTTAAGCTGGGGGTAAGAGCCAATAAATGAGCCTTATCTTTAAAAATACATTAAAATGCTTCTGTTTACCTTTTTAATACTGAACTGAAAGTAGCTAGCACGCAAATGTGCTGAGTGGCTCATCTAGTTATTTTAGTATATGTGGTCCATTGCTCGTTTCATAAAATTCACGACAAACCTCTGGCGAAATTTCTTATATTTAAAATTCTTACATTTGCTACTACTGCTATACTACTGTTGCAAGTACTGTTGTGCTACTGCTGTTGCATGTACTACATACCACCTGTACTGTAGAAGAGCAGACGACAGCGGATGGCGCAGCAGATCCAGACGGTCAGCAGCAGCCATGGTGCGCAGTGCAAAGTATCTGTCCGGCTGGGAGGCCAGATCGTCCGGGCCGGGATCGAGCAGTGCGAAGTTGTAAATCACCTGGCCGGAGTGCAGGTGCGATGGGTAAAAAACTAATGATCAAGATTTAGAAATTGGTTTAAAATATTTGCTCGCTTACCATAAAGTTTTGGTCAAGCGGATCTCGAACAGTGTTTCCGACGCAGAAGTCAAGAATTTTCTTAAAAAATTCATACGCAAATTTAGTTAAAATTCTGTTCAAGAATTAAAATTTACAATGAAAACTGGCTGTCGTCTCACTAACAGTGGCATAATCGGGAGCCGACTCAATCAGCCCGTCCATATGAGTGCGACCATCGCTGTGTCTGTAGGCCATGGTTCTTGACCAGCTGAGTTGGAGAGCACAGTTAGGGAGTAGAGTGCACTTCATCATTTAAATAGTACAAACAAATGAGATCGCTATCTGCGTGTACTTCTCGAACTACAAAAACTTGCATTTTTGGATTCAACAAAATAATTTTTCAAAATCTTCCTGCCGGAAAAAACTCATTGAGAGCCTTAATCAAATATCGGTAAAAAATTCTACCCCGATAGTAAACGAATGGAACACGTCGAGAGCCTTCATCAAGCATCGTATAAACCATTCTCCCTAATACAGTCACAGAATAGAACACGTCGAGAGCCTTCATCAAATATTATAAGATCAACCCCAATTCGTTATAGAACCGTTCACCGACTTACCGCTCACAACTAAAAAACACGTCGAGGGCCTCCTTACTGTGCGCTCGAATGGCGAAATCGACAGGCGTCTCCAGATTGCTATTCTCCGTGATGAGTGCCGAGTACTCCAGCAGCAGCTTGACGCATTCGCCAGCGTTAGCCTCTTTAGACGCGTAGTGAAGAGCTGTGTTCTGAAAATGCACCAAGGGTAGCCTTCTGAGCGTTAAATGTAAAGAGGAACATTTAGAAGTTCAAAAAAATTTTACTCACCTTGCTGACATCGGTAGCGCTTACATCAATGTCGAGGTCAAGCAGAAACTTTGCAATGTCATAGTGCGACTTGGACACCGCTAGCATCAGAGCGTTGCGCCCGATCTCGTCCCTTAAAGAAAATGTTGAGCAACACATTGTAACACCGATGCACATGCAGAAACTGTACGAAAAGTTGAAAACATTACTCCACTGTTACTGCATCCAATTGCCAGCCACTCACTTGGCGTTGAAGTCGGCACCGCTGTCGCACAGGTAGCGGAATACTTCAAATCGGCCCTCCTCGGCTGCCAGAAGCAGTGTGGTGCTCTCGTCCAGGTCGCGCTGTCCGATGGATCTGTCAATAGCGCCAGAAGCCGCTATCAGCAGGCGCAGACAGCCGAGGTGGCCTCGCTTTGCAGCCACGTGAGCAGCTCGACGTTCGTCTTCGTCCACAAGGCTAACATCGGCGCCCCTCTTTACTAGCTGCTCAGTAAGCTGCAGGTGCAAAAAACCAGTTAAAGGATTGATGTGCACGTTTTATCTGCAAAGTCAAACAGACGGGTGCATGTAGGGCTACCATGCAGTTCAAGCCTCACATCAACGCAGCCGCTCTCAGCCGCATAGTGCAGCGGCGACTTCTCGTGCATGTCCTGCTTGTCGAAGACCGTCTCGATGCCCGGCTCGCGTAGCAGCCGCTCCACCATCGCGTCTCGGTCCTCGATTACCGCCCAGTGCAGCGGCGTCCGCATGCAGACGTCGCGACAGTCGAGCCGGGCAGCGGCGTCGAGCAAAACCTCCGCCACGGCGAGGTGGCCGCGGCGAGCCGCCCAGTGCAGCGGCGTCATGAACTGGTCGTCTGCGGCGTTCGCTTCGGCGGCCTGTGGATAAGTCGGACAGTTTTTCACTTGATGCCTGAGGGTGGCTTTCACTAAGAGTGAATGTCTGCAACTTACCTGCTCGATGAGCAGCTGCGCGATCTCGGGCTGGTTAGAAAGACCACATCTTGAGGGCAGATTTTGTGTACAGTTCAAGAGGAGAGCGCCATAACTTCTACACTCCAAGCAGTCTCAAAGCACTCACTCACGCAGTGGAGTCACTTATCACCGACTCCAAGCAGTCACAAAGCACTCACTCACGCAGTGGAGTCACTTATCACCGACTCCAAGCAGTCTCAAAGCACTCACTCATGCAGTGCAGTCCGCCTCCTCTTGTCCAGAGCCGCAGGGTCCGCTCCGTGCTGCAGCAGCAGGGCCACGAGATCCCGGTGTCCGAGTGAGGCAGCGATGTGCAGGCTGGAGTTGCCGTCGTTCTGCAAAGGGTATTCAGTGGTGTTGCTATGACAACAGAGTCCAACACTTGTTTCATGAATGAACATTTAATAGGCTTACTCGTTTCAAGTTTATCTTAACACCAGACTCAATTAGAACCTTAACGATCTGGAAGGTGAGACAGTCGTGAACCTCAATCAAGTTGCAAATGTATATTTAACTGCATTGAGCACAAGTTCCCTACCTCAGCCCTGTGATTCTGAGTGGCATGATGCAGCGGAGTGGCGCCATCGTTGTCCTGACAGTTTAGGGCCGTTCGAACTGCTTCTGCCGGCTGACTCGCTAAATGGGGGTGGAAATGATGAAAGTAGAACTTTTCTAAATATCAGAGATAATTACATTAAAAGTGTCAACTTACCTGCAATGTGCTTCAGCAAAGCTTGAAGAATGACCACCCGGCCCTCTATGCAGGCAGCCATGATCGGCGTGACTCCGTTGTTGTCCGCAACTGTTGCGTCCGCGCCGCTGCTGAGCTGAAATTTTATTGACGGACACCTCACCAAACTGCTCAATACCTCACCAAACTGCTCTCAGTACCTCAACAAACTGCTCAGTACCTCACCAAACTGCTCAGTGCCTCAACAAACTGCTCAGTGCCTCACCAAACTGCTCAGTACCTCAACAAACTGCTCAGTACCTCAACAAACTGCTCAGTGCCTCAACAAACTGCTCAGTGCCTCAACAAACTGCTCAGTGCCTCAACAAACTGCTCAGTGCCTCACCAAACTGCTCAGTACCTCAACAAACTGCTCAGTACCTCAACAAACTGCTCAGTGCCTCAACAAACTGCTCAGTGCCTCACCAAACTGCTCTCAGTACCTCAACAAGCTGCTCAGTACCTCAACAAACTGCTCAGTACCTCACCAAACTGCTCAGTGCCTCAACAAACTGCTCAGTGCCTCACCAAACTGCCCAGTACCTCAACAAACTGCTCAGTGCCTCACCAAACTGCCCAGTACCTCAACAAACTGCTCTCAGTACCTCAACAAACTGCTCAGTACCTCACCAAACTGCCCAGTACCTCAACAAACTACTCAGTACCTCACTAGCTTACCTGCCCACTAGCTTGCTGCTGTCATGCAGCAAAGAAACATGCATCATTAACCTCCAATAACAACAGACAAGCTGCCGCCAGGCCTTACCAGAAATTCACACAGTTCCAAATTGCCATTTCGCGCTGTCTGGTGGAGCACGGAATTTCCGTCGAATTCCTGTTTGCGGATGTTCGCCCCGTTGCTGACGAAAATCTGCGGTGGGTAACAGAGACCATCGATTCCTTGGGAATTGATCAAGACTATCACGGGAGCTTACGAGAAAACTGACCCAAATGTCACGGCGGCAGTCCGGCTCTTGCAGAGCTGATGAGCTCAAAAATTGAAGAAATTGATGCAACTAATGAGGTCCCCAGTAGGCAAACTTTAAATTTATTAACTGTTTTCTGAGACTCTTCGCTGGCAGATCGCATCATATTCAACTCCTGCAGAGTCCCCAGATCCCGGAGTCCCCAGATCTCAGAGTCCCCAGATCCCGGAGTCCCCAGATCTCAGAGACCCCAGATCCCGGAGTCCCCAGATCTCAGAGTCCCCAGATCTCAGAGTCCCCAGATCTCAGAGTCCCCAGATCTCAGAGTCCCCAGATCTCAGAGTCCCCAGATCCCAGAGTCCCCAGATCCCGGAGTCCCCAGATCCCAGAGTCCCCAGATCCCAGAGTGAGTTCCCAGATCCCAGAGTCCCCAGATCCCAGAGTGAGTTCCCAGATCCCAGAGTCCCCAGATCCCAGAGTGAGTTCCCTGATCCCAGAGTCCCCAGATCCAGAGTGAGTTCCCAGATCCCAAAGTCCCCAGATCCCAGAGTCCCCAGATCCCAGAGTCCCCAGATCCCAGAGTGAGTTCCCAGATCCCAGAGTCCCCAGATCCCAGAGTGAGTTCCCAGATCCCAGAGTCCCCAGATCCCAGAGTGAGTTCCCAGATCCCAGAGTCCCCAGATCCCAGAGTGAGTTCCCAGATCCCAGAGTGAGTTCCCAGATCCCAGAGTCCCCAGTTCCCAGAGTGAGTTCCCAGATCCCAGAGTCCCCAGATCCCAGAGTGAGTTCCCAGATCCCAGAGTCCCCAGTTCCCAGAGTGAGTTCCCAGATCCCAGAGTCCCCAGATCCCAGAGTGAGTTCCCTGATCCCAGAGTCCCCAGATCCCAGAGTGAGTTCCCAGATCCCAGAGTCCCAGATCCCAGAGTGAGTTCCCAGATCCCAGAGTGAGTTCCCAGATCCCAGAGTGAGTTCCCAGATCCCAGAGTCCCAGATCCCAGAGTGAGTTCCCAGATCCCAGAGTCCCCAGCCCCACACCTTGGCGATGCCGCAGTGTCCGCGCCTGCAGGCCACGTGCAGCGCCGTCATCCCCTTGTCGTCGGTGGCGTCCAGCCTGACGTGCTTCTGCGCAATCAGCAACTGCAGCGCCTCGACCGCGTTGCACGTGGCGGCCACGTGGACCGGCCGGACGCCCTCCATGCCGCGCTGATTGGGGGAGGCGCCGCTGGCCAGCAGGAGGCGCAGCACCTCGGTGCGCTGGTACTTGATTGCGTAATTCACTGCGCACATCAGGCGCTCGTCCCGGCTGTCGGACAGAGACGGCTTCGCCTTCAGGGCCGCTCGGACAAAGCCGAGGTCGCCCTCGCGAACCGCGTGGTGGAACTGGGAGTGTTTGAGGATCAGGATTCTCTGTAGGATCGACTCTAAATGGGAGTCGGGATCGATTCTGAATAGGAGTCGGGATCGATTCTGGATGGGGGTCGGAATCGATTCAGGATGCGGGTTGGGATCGATTCAGGATGCGGGTCGGGATCGATTCTGGATGGGGGTCGGGATCAATTCTGGATGGGGGTCGGAATCGATTCTGGATGGGGGTCGGGATCGATTCAGGATGGGGGTCGGGATCGATTCTGAATGGGAGTCGGGATCGATTCTGGATGGGGGTCGGGATCGATTTAGGATGGGGGTCGGGATCGATTCTGAATGGGAGTCGGGATCGATTCTGGATGGGGGTCGGGATCGATTCTGGATGGGGGTCGGGATCAATTCTGGATGGGGGTCGGAATCGATTCTGGATGGGAGTCGGGATCGATTCTGGATGGGGGTCGGGATCGATTCTGGATGGGGGTCGGGATCGATTCTGGATGGGGGTCGGGATCGATTCAGGATGGGGATCGGGATCGATTCTGGATGGGGGTCGGGATCGATTCTGGATGGGGGTCGGGATTGATTCAGGATGGGGGTCGGGATCGATTCAGGACGCGGCCAGTCAAAGTCCTCACATGCTGCAGCAGTTCCGAGGGTCGCATGCTGCCACGACTTTATCAGTCTGGTCTCCCAGCACCAAGCTGGTGTTGCTGCCGCCGCCGCCAGCTGACTCTTCATCAAAGCACCGCATCGCTAGTCGGTCGAGCGCAATCGCTGTGGATTCCGTCACGTTGCTGGATGGTGACACGGAGGATTTGCTGACCGCACTGCGGGACATCTTTAGTTTTATTAGTTCTACCGCAATACAAACTGCAGAGCTCAACTGCTAACAATACATGGGCTGCCTCTGTTGGTCGGATGAGGCAACTTTAAATTTTAATGCTGCGAGATGCTCCGAGAGAGGTGGGTCTGAGAGAAGGGTTGTGGACGCTTGCCCAGTTGATGAGGGCCTGGCAGCAGAGTCCAATTAGGCGGGAATGGGATTATGCGGGAGAGGTTAGCGCAAAATTGACAATTAAATTCTTGACCGGGAGCTGTGTTGTTGATCTGGGCAGCAAACTGATTAACAATTGACGTAGATAAACAGCAGTAATTTATTTCGATTACTCAGTTGCTAAATATAGAAAATGCAATTTGCATACCGCAGCGAAAAGTGTAATGCTGAGTGTAAAACTCCATATTAAATTTGTATTTGTTTCTGCATACTCGTGAAGTAAGTGTTGCTTTTAACTAATAAGCATTTGTCTCTTTGACATCACTTTTTGGCGAGCTATTTCCATCCGTGTGAGGACATCCGTGTCTCTAGAGCCCTTGTGTGAGGACATCCGTGTCTCTAGAGCTCCTGTGTGAGGACATCCGTGTCTCTAGAGCTCCTGTGTGAGGACATCCGTGTCTCCTAGAGCTCTTGTATGAGGACATCCGTGTCTCTAGAGCTCTTGTGTGAGGACATCCGTGTCTCCTAGAGCTCTTATGTGAGGACATCCGTGTCCTAGAGCTCTTGTGTGAGGACATCCGTGTCTCCTAGAGCTCTTGTATGAGGACATCCGTGTCTCTAGAGCTCTTGTGTGAGGACATCCGTGTCTCTAGAGCTCTTGTTTGAGGACATCCGTGTCTCCTAGAGCTCTTGTGTGAGGACATCCGTGTCTCTAGAGCCCTTGTGTGAGGACATCCGTGTCTCCTAGAGCTCTTGTATGAGGACATCCGTGTCTCTAGAGCTCTTGTGTGAGGACATCCGTGTCTCCTAGAGCTCTTGTGTGAGGACATCCGTGTCTCCTAGAGCTCTTGTGTGAGGACATCCGTGTCTCTAGAGCCCTTGTGTGAGGACATCCGTGTCTCCTAGAGCTCTTGTATGAGGACATCCGTGTCTCTAGAGCTCTTGTGTGAGGACATCCGTGTCTCTAGAGCTCTTGTGAGAGGACATCCGTGTCTCCTAGAGCTCCTGTGTGAGGACATCCGTGTCTCTAGAGCTCCTGTGTGAGGACATCCGTGTCTCCTAGAGCTCTTGTGTGAGGACATCCGTGTCTCCTAGAGCTCTTGTGTGAGGACATCCGTGTCTCCTAGAGCTATTGTGTGAGGACATCCGTGTCTCCTAAAGCTCTTGTCCATTGGGCTCTTGTCATTTTTCAAGCTGTTTTTAAATTTCTTGTCCTTAGTATTCTTGCGAATTGTCTTTACTTTTTGCTGTGCCACTGCGGGTCATGTGACTAAAATGCTTAACGTGGGTGCCCGGTCGCCCAGCAACGTCCACTAGTTGTAAACTGATGGATGAAAAAATTTCTCGGCAGAGTTCTCAAATATTGACAGGAACTAGTCAACCCCTGGAGCAAACAGAGAGGCCATTTAATCATCACTCCAAGCTGTCATTCAGACTTTTATTTTATTTCTCTTTTGCGCGACCTTAACTTGCTACCTGAGAGGCGTCCGCGTCAAAATTATGGACTGTCAGATGACACTACTGTCTCAAGGTTACACTGCTGTCTCAGGGTGACACTGCTGTCTCAGGGTGACACTGCTGTCTCAGGGTGACACTGCTGTCTCTGGGTGACACTACTGTCTCAGGGTTACACTGCGGTCTCGGGGTGACACTACTGTCTCAGGGTTACACTACTGTCTCAGGGTTACACTGCGGTCTCAGGGTGACACTACTGTCTCAGGGTTACACTACTGTCTCAGGGTTACACTGCGGTCTCAGGGTGACACTGCTGTCTCAGGGTTACACTGCTGTCTCAGGGTTACACTGCGGTCTCAGGGTGACACTGCTGTCTCAGGGTGACACTACTGTCTCAGGGTTACACTGCGGTCTCAGGGTTACACTACTGTCTCAGGGTTACACTGCTGTCTCAGGGTTACACTGCGGTCTCAGGGTGACACTGCTGTCTCAGGGTGACACTGCTGTCTCAGGGTTACACTACTGTCTCAGGGTTACACTGCTGTCTCAGGGTTACACTGCGGTCTCAGGGTGACACTGCTGTCTCAGGGTGACACTGCTGTCTCAGGGTTACACTACTGTCTCAGGGTGACACTACTGTCTCAGGGTTACACTGCTGTCTCAGGGTGACACTGCTGTCTCAGGGTGACACTGCTGTCTCAGGGTTACACTACTGTCTCAGGGTGACACTGCTGTCTCAGGGTTACACTGCTGTCTCAGGGTGACACTTCTGTCTCAGGGTGACACTGCTGTCTCAGGTTACACTACTGTCTCAGGGTGACACTACTGTCTCAGGGTTACACTGCTGTCTCAGGGTTACACTGCGGTCTCAGGGTGACACTGCGGTCTCAGGGTTACACTGCGGTCTCAGGGTGACACTGCGGTCTCAGGGTTACACTGCTGTCTCAGGGTGACACTGCTGTCTCAGGGTTACACTGCTGTCTCAGGGTTACACTGCGGTCTCAGGGTGACACTGCTGTCTCAGGGTTACACTGCGGTCTCAGGGTGACACTGCGGTCTCAGGGTGACACTACTGTCTCAGGGTTACACTGCGGTCTCAGGGTGACACTGCGGTCTCAGGGTGACACTACTGTCTCAGGGTGACACTGCTGTCTCAGGGTTACACTGCTGTCTCAGGGTTACACTGCGGTCTCAGGGTTACACTGCTGTCTCATGGTTACACTGCGGTCTCAGGGTGACACTGCGGTCTCAGGGTGACACTACTGTCTCAGGGTTACACTGCTGTCTCAGGGTTACACTGCGGTCTCAGGGTGACACTGCTGTCTCAGGGTTACACTGCTGTCTCAGGGTGACACTGCTGTCTCAGGGTTACACTGCTGTCTCAGGGTTACACTGCGGTCTCAGGGTGACACTGCGGTCTCAGGGTGACACTGCGGTCTCAGGGTGACACTGCTGTCTCAGGGTTACACTGCTGTCTCAGGGTTACACTGCTGTCTCAGGGTACGGTGACATTACTGTCTGATATGATTTTGCTCGAGTCGTATTTAATAATTGATCAGCAAAAATTTCATATTTTTTAAAATATAAACAACGATGCAAGCCATGACTATTTAGTAGCGCCCTCACTATACCGGCATAGATACTGAAACGTTTCCCCGTGTACACTGCATAAAGACGAATAAAATAAATGAAGGCTCATGGCTCTCGATCTCAATTATCGCAGTTTCGACCATAGACAAAGTCTTTTACGCTCTTTTCCTATCGTAAATTCAATTGTATCAGCAAGGTGCGGTGTTGGATTCAGTTATCAATACATGTTTATATACTACGCCATGTCCAACAGCGAGGGCTCAACCGTACAGGTAACTATAGCAACCTCTACAGACGCTCCGTCAAACGATAACAACGCTCCCGATAATAGCCCAAAAGAGACTGCTGACAACACTGCTGACAGTCAGCAGAAAGAAGACGAGTCTGAGTCGATAGCCAGCAGCAGCGGAGCTGTGGGGGCCGGCGCCAGCAGCAGCAGCAGCGCTGCGGCTGGTGGCGGCACCACCACCAGCAGCAGCAGTCGGAGCGAGTTGACAAGGCGCCAAAGAGCCAGCCTGATCAACCAGAGCAGCACAACGGAGGACGCGCCAGACGAGGAAGAGCAGGAAGCGCTGATGTTCCTAAAGAAATATTACGCGCCCTCGTTCCAGTGGTTCCGCTACTACGAGATGCTGGAGTGACTGACAATATTTTAATGTACAATCGATGTACGTGCACTTCTGTAGCAGTGTAGCAACGCCATGGTAGTGCTAGGCCAGTACAATAAATTATTTGTTGCAGAACTAACTGCAGACTGTATAGTAGCAATTTAAGAGCGGTCAGAAGTTCGATTCGAATTCGCGCCAACTTCTAAAGACTGTTAAACAAACTTTAAACTCTTAAGCCAAGGCATTGCCATTAAAAGACCCATTATTCAGCGCTCCTGGACACTCAGTTGGAGCTCCGACAGTAAATTTAGCGCTCCAGACACTCACTAGGGTGCCCGGACGCTCACTATGGCACCTCGGACACTCACTATGGCGCCCCGAATACTCGCTATGGCACCCGGACGCTCACTATGGCGCCCCGGACACTCGCTATGGCACCCGGACGCTCACTATGGCGCCCCGGACACTCCCTGTGGCACCCGCACGCTCACTATGGCGCCCCGGACACTCCCTGTGGCACCCGGACACTCACTATGGCACCCCGGACACTCCCTGTGGCACCCGGACGCTCACTATGGCACCCCGGACACTCCCTGTGGCACCCGGACGCTCACTATGGCGCCCGGACACTCACTATGGCGCCCTGCTGGACACTTACTATGGCGCCTGGACACTCACCATGGCGCCTGGACACTCACTATGGCGCCCGGACACTCATTATGGCGCCCGGACACTCACTATGGCGCCATGGACACTTACTATGGCGCCCGGACACTCACTATGGCGCCCTGGACAATTACTATGGCGCCATGGACACTTACTATGGCGCCCGGACACTCACTATGGCGCCCTAGACAATTACTATGGCGCCATGGACACTCACTATGGCACCTCGGACACTCACTATGGGGCCCTGGACAATTACTATGGCGCCATGGACACTCACTATGGCACCTCGGACACCCACTAAGGCGCCATGGACACACTATGGCACCCCGGACACTCACTATGGCGCCCTGGACAATTACTATGGCGCCATGGACACACTATGGCGCCCGGACACTCACTATGGCGCCCTGGACAATTACTATGGCGCCATGGACACACTATGGCACCCGGACACTCACTAAGGCTACATATCGGAAACAGCTGAAACAATAAGTCAGTGAACGAAGTGCATGAACAAAGGCTATCAGATATCTATATGCATACTGAACTGGCTCACGGGTCTTGCGAATTGCATGTTCCATTAATCAACAGACAACTGT
Organism: Macrostomum lignano; assembly: GCA_002269645.1. NCBI lineage: Eukaryota > Metazoa > Platyhelminthes > Macrostomidae > Macrostomum > Macrostomum lignano. The sequence goes on from NIVC01001361.1 coordinate 12,011, forward strand.
GTTAGAAGTCTGCATATACTATAGTTAAACAGTATTATTGTTTGTATTTTTATTTCAGACTCCACAATTAAAAAATAGCGGCTCGGGAGTCGTGGATAATAATAGTAAATTATTAAGCGGACAAACAAATACAAAGAAAATGACAACACGAGATCGCTACTAATAGTAGTGGAAAAGCCTCTAAAGCTACAAACACAACTTTGGTATTGTGTTAAATTGGCGAAAACATACGAGAAATTTGCCGCTTAAAAATGACACCAAAGTTGTGCTTGCAGATTAAGTGCCAGAACTTTCCAAATACCCCTGGTAGTACACTACTATTAGTACTATTAGTGTCAACCACTTTGAACTATAATTACTGTAGTCATTAACCCGGTTTACAAAAGCTGCACAACACAACAGTAGCAATATAGCATCGGGCTGCAGAATGTGACTATTTAATTTTAAAGAACATAAAGAACTTTTTTGAGTCGGTCAATTCCAAAGAAACACGAGTGTCATTGCTCATCCGCGGCCTCGACCGCGGCCTCCGGGTCGGTCTCGTCTTGACAACTATTGCGCCGCGTCTGCTTGGGCGCGCTGGCGTCGGCTGCATCGGCGTCGCCGCTGCCCGACACAGCGTCGGCGCCATCATCGGCTGCGGTGGCGGCGGCGGCAGATCGCTTGACGCCGGCTCCGCCAGCCCGCCGGTGCTCTGCGGCGGCTGGCAGACGCTGCATATCTAGCAGGCGGTGCAGCTGGCGGAAGGCCATAAGGCGGACGGCCCGGTGGGCTGCGGCGGTCAGGTCCTCGCGCTCCTGGGCGGACAGGGCACCGGCAGCGTCCGTGGTGCTCTTCTCGCAGGGATCCAGCAGGCCGGGGCCGCCCGGCAGCAGCAGGCCGGAGGCCAGGCACTCCAGGACTCGGCGAAGGGCTTCGCTAGGCGTTGACGGCGCGCAGTAGGAGCTGATGCACTTTTCTATTAGAAGCTCCGCCGCCTGCGAGTGGGTGAGTGTTGGGGAAGGCTTGGTCCTCGGCATAGCTAGGCAAGTCAGGCAATGTTTCAAAGGATGATTCATTAGATGATTCAGAATGATTTATTAGATGATTCAGGGAATGATTCATTAGATGATTCAGAATGATTCATTAGATGATTCAGGGAATGATTCATTAGATGATTCAGGGAATGATTTATTAGATGATTCAGGGAATGATTCATTAGATGATTTGGGGAATGATTCATCAGATGATTCGGGGAATGATTAATTAGATGATTCAGAATGATTTATTAGATGATTCAGAATGATTTATTAGATGATTCAGAATGATTTATTAGATGATTTAAGGAATGATTCATGATTCAGGGACTGATTGACTAAGTAATTCAGAATATGATTGAATTGAATGCTACTTAAATAAATAGGCCGGTACAAACAATAATAAAACACCCATCTCACCCATTCCGACAGGGCAGCCCAGGCGGGAATTCTGCGCCGGAAATCGCGTACAATTTTGACAACGGGAACGAACGACTCCAGCTGGCTGGCCTTAGCCTGCGGGTGACAAAAATAGGCAAAAAACAGATGATAAAAGCGTGGAACATGCAATTCTTCCCGTTCCGCTGACTCCTGAGCACGTACAAGCGCGCCAATAACTGCACACAGGCATGAACTTGTGCACACGCTCACACAGGGTGTACAGCGGCCCTGACTTTATAATCGTCAGGCATGTACTCTCTGTGCCTTTGGGGTTGGCCCTCATGGCTGTGAATTGCACGACAACCCCCACTGGTCAATTTTTCGCATACAAGCCTTAAATGTTCGTGTCGAATTTCTGCTCAAGATGACTGAACATGGAGAGAAATAAAGAGGAAAGGGACAGGCCGCCCACTGCAGGACCAGGGGAAGGGATAGGGTGCCCACTGCAGGACCAGGGGAAGGGATAGGGTGCCCACTGCAGGACCAAAGGAAGGGACAGGCCGCCCACTGCAGGACCAAGGGACAGGCCGCCCACTGCAGGACCAAGGGACAGGCCGCCCACTGCAGGACCAAGGGACAGGCCGCCCACTGCAGGACCAGGGGAAGGGATAGGGTACCCACTGCAGGACCAGGGGAAGTGATAGGGTGCCCACTGCAGGACCAGGGGAAGGGACAGGCCGCCCACTGCAGGACCAGGGGAAGGGATAGGGTACCCACTGCAGGACCAGGGGAAGTGATAGGGTGCCCACTGCAGGACCAGGGGAAGGGACAGGCCGCCCACTGCAGGACCAGGGGAAGGGATAGGCCGCCCACTGCAGGACCAGGGGAAGGGACAGGCCGCCCACTGCAGGACCAGGGGAAGGGACAGGCCGCCCACTGCAGGACCAGGGGAAGGGATAGGCCGCCCACTGCAGGACCAGGGGAAGGGATAGGCCGCCCACTGCAGGACCAGGGGAAGGGATAGGCCGCCCACTGCAGGACCAGGGGAAGGGACAGGCCGCCCACTGCAGGACCAGGGGAAGGGACAGGCCGCCCACTGCAGGACCAGGGGAAGGGATAGGCCGCCCACTGCAGAACCAGGGGAAGGGATAGGCCGCCCACTGCAGGACCAGGGGAAGGGACAGGCCGCCCACTGCAGAACCAGGGGAAGGGACAGGCCGCCCACTGCAGGACCAGGGGAAGGGATAGGCCGCCCACTGCAGGACCAGAGGAAGGGATAGGCCGCTCACTGCAGGACCAAGGGACAGGCTGCCCACTGCAGGACCAAGGGACAGGCTGCCCACTGCAGGACCAAGGGACAGGCTGCCCACTGCAGGACCAAGGGACAGGCTGCCCACTGCAGGACCAAGGGACAGGCTGCCCACTGCAGGACCAAGGGACAGGCTGCCCACTGCAGGACCAAGGGACAGGCTGCCCACTGCAGGACCAAGGGACAGGCCGCCCACTGCAGGACCAAGGGACAGGCTGCCCACTGCAGGACCAAGGGATAGGCCGCCCACTGCAGAACCAGGGGAAGGGACAGGCCGCCCACTGCAGAACCAGGGGAAGGGATAGGCCGCCCACTGCAGGACCAGGGGAAGGGATAGGGTACCCACTGCAGGACCAGGGGAAGGGATAGGCCGCCCACTGCAGGACCAGGGGAAGGGACAGGCCGCCCACTGCAGAACCAGGGGAAGGGATAGGCCGCCCACTGCAGGACCAGGGGAAGGGATAGGCCGCCCACTGCAGAACCAGGGGAAGGGATAGGCCGCCCACTGCAGGACCAGGGGAAGGGACAGGCCGTCCACTGCAGAACCAGGGGAAGGGACAGGCCGCCCACTGCAGGACCAGGGGAAGGGATAGGCCGCCCACTGCAGAACCAGGGGAAGGGATAGGCCGCCCACTGCAGGACCAGGGGAAGGGACAGGCCGCCCACTGCAGAACCAGGGGAAGGGACAGGCCGCCCACTGCAGGACCAGGGGAAGGGACAGGCCGTTCACTGCAGGACAAGGGAAGGGATAGGCCGCCCACTGCAGGACCAGGGGAAGGGACAGGCCGTCCACTGCAGGACCAGGGGAAGGGACAGGCCGTTCACTGCAGGACAAGGGAAGGGATAGGCCGCCCACTGCAGGACCAGGGGAAGGGACAGGCCGCCCACTGCAGGACCAAGGGAAGGGACAGGCCGCCCACTGCAGGACCAGGGGAAGGGATAGGCCGCCCACTGCAGGACCAGGGGAAGGGACAGGCCGCCCACTGCAGGACCAAGGGAAGGGACAGGCCGCCCACTGCAGGACCAGGGGAAGGGATGGGCCGCCCACTGCAGGACCAAGGGAAGGGACAGGCCGCCCACTGCAGGACCAGGGGAAGGGACAGGCCGCCCACTGCAGGACCAGGGGAAGGGATAGGCCGCCCACTGCAGGACCAGGGGAAGGGACAGGCCGCCCACTGCAGAACCAGGGGAAGGGACAGGCCGCCCACTGCAGGACCAGGGGAAGGGACAGGCCGTTCACTGCAGGACAAGGGAAGGGATAGGCCGCCCACTGCAGGACCAGGGGAAGGGACAGGCCGTCCACTGCAGGACCAGGGGAAGGGACAGGCCGTTCACTGCAGGACAAGGGAAGGGATAGGCCGCCCACTGCAGGACCAGGGGAAGGGACAGGCCGCCCACTGCAGGACCAAGGGAAGGGACAGGCCGCCCACTGCAGGACCAGGGGAAGGGATAGGCCGCCCACTGCAGGACCAGGGGAAGGGACAGGCCGCCCACTGCAGGACCAAGGGAAGGGACAGGCCGCCCACTGCAGGACCAGGGGAAGGGATGGGCCGCCCACTGCAGGACCAAGGGAAGGGACAGGCCGCCCACTGCAGGACCAGGGGAAGGGACAGGCCGCCCACTGCAGGACCAGGGGAAGGGACAGGCCGCCCACTGCAGGACCAAGGGAAGGGACAGGCCGCCCACTGCAGGACCAGGGGAAGGGATAGGCCGCCCACTGCAGGACCAGGGGAAGGGATGGGCCGCCCAGAAAAGCAAAACATCATTCATATCTGTTTGGTTTATTGAGAACAGAAAAGTTTGGAATCTGTTCTGGAAAAGCCAGTTACCTGCAAATTTCATAACAGGCTACATTGAGTGGCTACAGTAGAATACAAGCACAGGAGCGAACACAATGCAAATCAGACTGTACCTGGAACCATTTGGCTCGTCGCAGATTGGCAAGAGCCTCCAAGCACTTCTCCTTATCCAATAGATCATCGCTTTGAGCTTGAGAATCGGCTACAAGTAAAAATTTTATAATAAAAAAGAACAAAGTTAAGCGTATATTTGACCATAAATTAATATAACTAATCTCATTGTTGTTTTTGGCATCTATAATTGATTATTTTTATTATCAAGAATCCGAACAATTCGATGGTCAAGTATAGCAAAACTTCTCTCCAAAATGATTTCTACAAATGCTTAATTTATGATTATTAATTAAAAATTAGAATGCCAACTCTAAAGCTCAGATTGCGGCATTATTTAAAGTACTGCGATGCATTTGCTCGTAAAATTGCTCACAACATGAAATCAAAGCAAAGTTATATGTAGATTTCTTCTCGCAACAATGATATTTTTGACTTACTGAAATCTCAAAACTACACACCCTTTGTAAAGTTATTTACGCAACATATCGCCGTAGTTCAGTCCAAGGACTGGAAGGGTTGCCACACACACCCACAATTACCCCAGCTAATGCTTACCCCACCAATTTTACAGCTGGGTGAACTGAAGCAATGCAGAGTCAAGTGTCTTGCTCAAGGACACAAATTGTTCCGAGTAGGTCGGGAATCGAACCCCCGACCTTTCAGTCGTGAGTCCGACGCTCTAACCACTAGGCTACAACACCCCCCTCGACAAGGAAGCTCATAATAAAAACTATAATTGAATACTCACCGCCATCGCTATCGCGCACAGCCACAGAGGTCAGGCTGATGCAGCAGCGCAGGCTCCCATCGCTGCAGGACACCAGCAGTGAGTCGCCCGAGCTGGCAGTTTGCACAGTCAGCAGCAGAGCCTGGCCGGAGTCGGGCGGGCACAGCTGATCTGGCAGCAGTTCAATTAGGCGCTTAACCAGACTGCGGCCAGGCCAGGCCGAGCACAGCAGCACCAGCTCGCACTGCCGGTCCCAGAACAGGGTGACATCTTTGGCCAGGCTGCCAATTCGCATTACACCGTTCAATTGTTGCTTCTGCTGCTGCTGCTCAGGCCCGTCAGCTGACAGCTGCTCGCTGACCTGACGGAGCGCCTGTTCGCATCGGGCAGCCAGGGCGTCCAGGGCCTTCCTGTCGGGCTCGGCCTGGGCCAGAGTGGCCAGCTTGGCAGCCAGGTGCCGATCGTCGATGCTCTCGGCCTGGACAGCACGCTGTCGGGCGGCAACGCCGCTGCCAACATTGAAATGGGATCGGTGACGCTGCATCCATTCGTTCACTCTGGCCGGGTCCATGCGTCTGCCCCAGATTGGCTGGGCGAACTCCAGCTTATTGGCTCGCATTGCGGATTTCACTTCTATTTCTAGGCTCGGGTCCACCTGGATGGCATTGTGGAGTTAATTTGTAGATCTGCTGTTGTCTACCCCGATTATTCGTGTTGCCTACCCCGGTGATTCGTGTTGCCTACCCCGGTGATTCGTGTTGCCTACCCCGGTGATTCGTGTTGCCTACCCCGGTGATTCGTGTTGCCTACCCCGGTGATTCATGTTGTCTACCCCGATTCAGTAGATCTTCTGCTGTCTACCCCAGAGATTCAGTAGATCTGCTGCTGTCTACCTCAGAGATTCAGTAGATCTGCTGCTGTCTACCTCAGAGATTCAGTAGATCTGCTGCTGTCTACCTCAGAGATTCAGTAGATCTGCTGCTGTCTACCCCAGAGATTCAGTAGATCTGCTGCTGTCTACCTCAGAGATTCAGTAGATCTGATGCTGTCCAATCCAGAGATTCAGTAGATCTGCTGCTGTCTACCCCAGAGATTCAGTAGATCTGCTGCTGTTTACCTCAGAGATTCAGTAGATCTGCTGCTGTCTACCTCAGAGATTCAGTAGATCTGCTGCTGTCTACCTCAGAGATTCAGTAGATCTGCTGCTGTCTACCCCAGAGATTCAGTAGATCTGCTGCTGTCTACCTCAGAGATTCAGTAGATCTGCTGCTGTCTACCTCAGAGATTCAGTAGATCTGCTGCTGTCTACCCCAGAGATTCAGTAGATCTGCTGCTGTTTACCTCAGAGATTCAGTAGATCTGCTGCTGTCTACCTCAGAGATTCAGTAGATCTGCTGCTGTCTACCTCAGAGATTCAGTAGATCTGCTGCTGTCTACGTCGTACCTCAGAGATTCAGTAGATCTGCTGCTGTCTACCCCAGAGATTCAGTAGATCTGCTGCTGTCTACCCCAGAGATTCAGTAGATCTGCTGCTGTCTACCCCAGAGATTCAGTAGATCTGCTGCTGTCTACCTCAGAGATTCAGTAGATCTGCTGCTGTCTACCTCAGAGATTCAGTAGATCTGCTGCTGTCTACCCCAGAGATTCAGTAGATCTGCTGCTGTCTACCTCAGAGATTCAGTAGATCTGCTGCTGTCTACCCCAGAGATTCAGTAGATCTGCTGCTGTCTACCTCAGAGATTCAGTAGATCTGCTGCTGTCTACCCCAGAGATTCAGTAGATCTGCTGCTGTCTACCTCAGAGATTCAGTAGATCTGCTGCTGTCTACCTCAGAGATTCAGTAGATCTGCTGCTGTCTACCTCAGAGATTCAGTAGATCTGCTGCTGTCTACCTCAGAGATTCAGTAGATCTGCTGCTGTCTACCCCAGAGATTCAGTAGATCTGCTGCTGTCTACCTCAGAGATTCAGTAGATCTGCTGCTGTCTACCTCAGAGATTCAGTAGATCTGCTGCTGTCTACCCCAGAGATTCAGTAGATCTGCTGCTGTCTACCTCAGAGATTCAGTAGATCTGCTGCTGTCTACCCCAGAGATTCAGTAGATCTGCTGCTGTCTACCCCAGAGATTCAGTAGATCTGCTGCTGTCTACCCCAGAGATTCAGTAGATCTGCTGCTGTCTACCTCAGAGATTCAGTAGATCTGCTGCTGTCTACCTCAGAGATTCAGTAGATCTGCTGCTGTCTACCCCAGAGATTCAGTAGATCTGCTGCTGTCTACCTCAGAGATTCAGTAGATCTGCTGCTGTCAACCCCAGAGATTCAGTAGATCTGCTGCTGTCTACCTCAGAGATTCAGTAGATCTGCTGCTATCTACCCCAGAGATTCAGTAGATCTGCTGCTGTCTACCTCAGAGATTCAGTAGATCTGCTGCTGTCTACCTCAGAGATTCAGTAGATCTGCTGCTGTCTACCCCAGAGATTCAGTAGATCTGCTGCTGTCTACCTCAGAGATTCAGTAGATCTGATGCTGTCCAATCCAGAGATTCAGTAGATCTGCTGCTGTCTACCCCAGAGATTCAGTAGATCTGCTGCTGTCTACCTCAGAGATTCAGTAGATCTGCTGCTGTCTACCTCAGAGATTCAGTAGATCTGCTGCTGTCTACCTGAGAGATTCAGTAGATCTGCTGCTGTCTACCTCAGAGATTCAGTAGATCTGCTGCTGTCTACCCCAGAGATTCAGTAGATCTGCTGCTGTCTAATCAGACCCATTGGTTTACATCCATTCCTATGCGCCCTAATTCAGTCTCGGACAGTTAATCAATGTAAAAAGACGCACCTTTCGTTTATACTGCAGCCTGTGCCGCCGGCCCTTCAAATGCATCTCCTTGGCGTGCGGATCGTTAAATTTGCAGTCGCACAGTTTGCAATGATATTGCACAGCTTTGTTGCCCTGCTCGTTAGGCAACTCGTCAATATACTCGGAGCCAACCGGGGCCACGTATTCGCGCTCCTGCAGTACGGCCAGCTCAACATGCTGCTGCTGCTGCTGCTGCTCAACAGTTGCAGACGAAGCCGGCGGTGTCTGGCCGCTGGCTGCCCCGCTATCGGCGGTTTGTGGCGGCCCAGCAGCCGGGGTGGCCGCCTCATCGGAGACCACACTTTTCAAAGCGGAGCCGGGCACGAAGCCGAACCGAGGCGCACCGACAACTCGCTGCTTGACAGCCGGTGTCGGCTGCTGCTGCTTCGGCGCAGGCTGTGACTGCTGCTGCTGCTGATTGGCACCGGCAGCTGAGGTGACAGCCGAGCCCTGTACTATAATAGGATCAGTGCTAGGCAGAGACTTGCCCAGCCTAGTGTGCAGCTTGGCAGTTTTCAGATGCTTGGATCCGCGAATATGCGACGCGTAGGCGTCGGCGCCGGTGCAGGTGACGTCGCAGAGTTCGCAGCGCAGCTGTTTCTGATTCGGCTTAGCAGATTCCTCCTGCTGCCGCTTGGCTGCGGCCTCGCGCTTCTTGTGCTTCTGGCCGTTCAGATGCTCCTTGAAGGTCTGCGGCCCGGCGCAGCTGATCTTGCACACTTCGCAGTATTGAAGCGAGGCCAGATTGGGCTGGCCAGGCTGCTTCTGCTGTTGCTGCTGCTGGTTGTAGGGCCGCCGCGGTCCGCCGGGGCGAAATGGAGGCCGGCGCTGCTGCTGCTGATAACCGCCGGCGCCGAACTGGTGCCGATGCTGATGCTGCTGATGATGATGCGGCTGGCGGAACCCGCCGGGAGCTTGCTGGCCGAACCAATTCTGGCCGCCGCCGCCGCCGCCGAAGCCCTCCGGCATGAACTGCTGATGCTGTTTGCCAGCCGAGGCAGCAGGCGGTTGATAAGCCAGCTTGGGCGGCGGCAGGGGCGGAGGCGGAGGCGGCGGCGGTGGGGCAACCTTAGCCACAGCCGGGGTGGCAGTATTGGCCGTGAAAGATTGATAAGATGGGGCAGTTGTTGTCCAGGCCGGCTGGAAGACCCGGCCGCTGCCAGACTGTGGCGCCGCTGGTGGCGGCGGAGGTGGAGGCCGTTGCTGCTGCTGGTAGGCCGCCGCCGCCGCTGCTGCAGCCGCCGCCGCAGCGGCCGGATAAGCGGTCGGAGCGGCCGCGTAGGTGTAGGGAGCGGCTACAACGCTTGCCGCAGCGGCCGCCGTGAAGGAAGCCGGAGCGGCCGGGGCTGGCGGCACAAAACTAGTTGGACCAGTGGCACTGGCGGTGGCCTGGTACGCCGTCTGGGGTGCACTGCGGATGGCCATAATTGAATGTAGAAATTACTCAGTTTAACAGGGGCACTAAATGCTACATGGGAGCAAGTTATGCTCAAGCACAGCGCACAAGATATCAAGAGCTTTCTTGTGCAATAGGCCAGTTTGTTTTCAGATTCATTTCTAAGAAAAAGCTTGTTTGTTTAATTTCCCTAAAATTTGTTTTAATGTGCACAGTATTAAAATTTGTAAATATTATAAAAATTATGTAAATTTGTTTAAAATAGCACAAATATTACTATAAATATACAGGCTGCCAGCAAGAAAAAACTTGTTCTGCCTAGACAACACCCAGTTTATTTCTAAGCATTATTTAGTTAACAAGGTGCCTAGATTCACTATCTAAGAAATTACCTTGGGCAGAATATCTATTAGAATGAGTTATGACCCTCTGATCCAAATAACTAGATTAAAAGAGAAACTCTCAATTTCTAACATGAAATAATGGAAATAATGGAATGGATTAGATGGAATCCAATTTCCATCAACAAAATAATGTTTGCCTGCTATTGCAATCTACTGAATCTTGGGGTAAATGTTTTTAGATTGCAGACTCTGTCAAAAGTACTCTGAAAGTTAAAACTTAATTTTAGAAATATTAGAAACTAGACCATGTATTTAAACTGATTATTAATGGACTACACTAGCACTGAAAGAGACAGATTTGAGGAAAAACTAACTGGCTCCATTGTATTTGTCTTTTAGCATTACAATATAATTTGAGGCATACATGCCCAACCTCAAAATTTCACCCATCCAGTGTGATTTAGTTTTGTCCAGATTTGCGACTAAGTTCCTCCCAATTGTGACTTAGTTCCTCTTGATTGCAACTTAGTTCCCCTAATTGTGACTTAATTTTCACTTTGTATATTACTTTTCTTGCCTTTTTCTCTTTTCTTTTCTTTCTTATTCTCTCTCCTCTTTTCCCTTTCTCTTTCTCTCTCTTCTCCCTCCTTTCTTTTCCTTTTCTCTTCCTTTCTTTTCTTCCTCTAATTTTTTATTTTTGTTTTTAATTTTGCAACTTACTTTGGCTAGCAGCCATTTCCCTTGTCTGGTTTAGCTATTTAGCTATAGCTATTGTTATTTATGCAATAAAGCTTTAATTGTACTTTTTTCTTTTTTGTCCTTGCACTTGTGCACTCAAGACTATCTATCTTATGTTGTGTGCTTTTGGCCACTTGTTTCCCCTTATACATGCATACATAAATATAAACCCTGACAAGACAAAATTACCTTGGTTTACATTAAGGCATATAGGGTTAGTGCAAGGGATATATATTCTTATTTTATCCTTTTGTATGCAATGGCATTCCTCTACCTGTTAAAGATTTTTATGCAGTAGCTCTATTTAAGTGGTAGCTCTTACATTCTCTCTTGCTAGCTTTTATCAATTTTCTCTTTGATAAGAGGTTCTTTGTTGTGCTACTCTCTAGGCTAGATACCAAGGCTCTAAACTATAATTGTTTGCACAATGTGCCTTTTTATTTTTATGAAATATTTCACTTGTCTCTAGCAAAGATAATAATCTTTACACTAAAAATCTAATATTTCTTTAAAATAAAGAGCTACTTGGCAGTTGGAAGTCATATATAGCCTTTTTTCTAATTTGCATTAATATCTAGTTTTAGTCAGTGCTAGTACATTTAAAATGGCCATAGACAATGATACTATATCATCTAGTGGCAATGCAACTATAATGGCAATAGACAGGGACACTATATCATCCAATGGCAATATAACTATAATGACAATAGACAGTGATACAATTATCCAATGGTAGTACTAGTGCAATTATAATGGAAAGTGAAAATCAGAAACAAAATGCGAGAAAACTGACTTTCATATAAATGTGTATGATTAGAATCAATTTTTGAAGTTGCATGGTACATGGTCAAGAGTCAATAACAGGCAAAGTTTTATAAAAAAATACTAAACATTAAACAATGTTCAATATTAATAGAAATTGTTTTTTTAATTAGCAAACCTATGTATATGCATTTGTACATAGGTCTTGATAACTTATATCTTCATTTTGCTAGTAAGTATAACAGCTATTTTTCTTTCATTCTATTTGCCAATATATCTACTAGCATATTTACCAGTTGCTATGGACCTATCTACTAATGCTAGGTAGATTTGCTAGGTAGCAAATAATTTTTGTCGATAGATATATGATAAAAAAGCTAAAAACGATATTGGCATAGAAATTGGTTAAGCAAAAAGCTATACCAAAATTGTAGTAAAGCTGATAAATATATTATAAATAAGAGTTTCTCTATTATTTTTATAATTAAGTCATTTCAACAATAATTTATGTAAATGCATTAGCAAATTGTTTTGTAGAAGATAAAGCAATACATAGATAATTTGTACAAGCATTGTATTTTGAAAATGCTTTCAACTAAAGCTAATTTAAATTTCTATAAAAGTTTGGGTTGGTATTGTGGCAGGCGAGTTGCCACGAAGAATTGATCAGATTTGATGAAATTGAACTTTGGGACATGAACGTGGCGCACGTGGAGTTCCCTGGCTTTGGTTTTGCATCACTCTCGTTGCGGTGTGTCTTCGCCCCGTTCCATGTATTTTGTTGCATGTGGCGGGATTTCTCTTTTAATTTTGTTTTTCTTAAGTGTTGGATATGCCGCACCATCTCATGTCCTTCTCCATGTATTTTTGCCCCAATGCATGTCCACTCCTTGGCCATACCGTGTGGTCCAAGCCCCTTTTGCCTATATAATTTGCGATGAATTTTGCATGAGGTTTTATTCTCCCTCTCCCTCTCCTTTCCCCTCCTTTTGTTTGTGTTTTCTTGGCGTTTTAAGTTTTGTTTAGGCTTGTGTTTAAGTTTAGTTTTCCTTGTTTAGAGTCCTTAACGCTTTCTCTTACTTTTATTTCTGGTATCTTGTATCTTGTGTTTTAAGTCACACCCCCGTCTTCATCGAAGTTGTTCGTCATTAATTAATATTTAACGTTTGCTTATTAAGCCTGCTTTAATAAACTTAATTCAACTTAATAAACTTAGTAACTCTAATTTTTTAATATCTATTCAATATCCAAAGTTATAGTATATCTTAAGTCATTTGCCCGTGGGGCGTAAAATAACCAAGTACTCATCTCAAAGAAGGCTCTGAGACTTATTGTTCCGTAATATGTAAATTACGGTGGTGGCAGCAACTACCCTATTGAAAGTAATCAGCTTGACAACCCTACGCATCAGTTTATGAAGTCAGAAAATCTCCGGTGCTTCATCGCTTTGAATGACCGCACCGCTACACGACCGCTCCACTACGATACAACTACCCTCCCCCCGGACTTGAGAACCCGGCAGTCGGAGAAAAGGAGAAATTTTCTTGTTGAGTTTCGTCTGCGCGATTTTCCGGTTTATTCGTGCAAACTCAACGTTTTGATGGAAATTCAAACGAGGAATCTGCCCCCACCTCACTGGTGTCAGCAAGTTATTGAAACCGAGTATTCCAAGAATTAATTTCTCCACCCCCACCTCAGTATCTATTATTAAATATATCTATCGTATTGCCTTTCTGTCAAAATTTTAAGTATAGTTTGTTATTGTCTTAATAATAGCTAAATAAATATTTATAAACTGCTTATTCTCTACTGAGTCTATGCTATAACAACCAGACAAAATATTTTTCTCTTTGTAGTTTATAATTGCTTTTTATTTTACATAAATACATTGCAATAGCAAAGTTATTCATCAACAAAAAAGCCTACTTTATATAAAAATTTGTCTTTTGTATGCATATTCAAATAGGAATATGGGACCCTCACTTGCTCATTGAAATACCTATGTTAGTATTTGCACCACTTAGACAGAGACATTGATTGAGCCGACTTAATTTAAATGCAGGAAAAAAATTCTAAAACATTAGCCAATTAGAATTTAATAAAGAAAATGATTTTTAATTATACAGATGAAACAAAATAGACTCGAATATGTTGCAGGCAGTGGAGGGCTTACCTGTATGTAGGTCCAGATGGAAATCCAAAGTAACTACTCATACCTTTGACAGATTTTTTGTTTTTTAAATGTAGTTCGTTTGTAAAGTTTGATACTTTCAGGTTACAGTCTACAGCCTGCAGTGCAGAACTTTGTAGGTACGTTTATTAAACATAAATTGTTATACAGACAGAATTACAACTTTAGGTTCGTCGCGACACGTTCACGTAGAAATTTTCACATCAACTTTTTGGCAAATCAAAATTGTACCTTACAAAAAATATAACACAACAAAATGTTGTTTTAAAATAGAAAACAATAGATAAAGTATTTTTTGTTCTTTTTATACAGAATTTGAATTTAAAAACTAATAGACTAAAGTAAAGTAAAAGCTCTAGCCTAAATATAATCACTTTATCGTCTACAATGCCGTCATCTGAAGTCAATCAACTACACCAATTCTGGTCAGCTCATTTCAATCAGGAATGACATTCGAAGTATCTGAAGTTAGCTTTGGTGGGGATTAGGATTATTATTATATTTTATCTTCACTATACACGTACCATTGAGGGTCAATATAATTTCTTAGTGTTGGCCACGTAAGTATATCAAAACAAGCACCAAAAGTTCCAGGACAAAAAACAGGGCAACATGTATTTAGTCAATTCCTGGAGGTGACATTATTTAGTCAGATGTTTATCTAGTTATCCCCCCCCAAATTAAATTTCAGCATACGCCACTGCTCGGATTATATTACATGTAGGGTAATTACGAAGTAGGGAAATCGATTTAAAATTTCTCTCCCATTTAGTTCTTTGTCTCCTTTGGTCCACCGATTGGTTAATAAAGAACTGTCTAGCTTTCAGTGGAATTTTTACCAGGCAATCTTTGTTAACTCGTCATTCTCGGTAACGAAATAAAATATGATGATCTGACCACGACCAAAGTTTAACGGTTTTTTAAAGTGTATGCGTGCTACACTTAACTTGGGAAACTAGGTTAAGATTGATTTAATTTTTCAAAGAGCTACATTATAATCAAGAGTCAACACAGGTACGGTTGGACTGCAATTACAGTCAAACAAAGTTCACAATAAGAAAACCTATCATATAAGAAACAAATAAGACTATGAGTAAAATGCGCAGATATTACAAAGCGAATGTAAAACGTACTCGTACATTCAAAAATTGTGTAGGCAATTCAACAACAGATCCCTTATAATATAACCAGCCACTGAGTTTCAATGTTTTATGCAATAATCGTTCTAGTCATTTCTGTTCGCGCAAAATAAGCACTGGCACAGAACAAAGCACCGCTAGTGGCGCCGCCAGGTACAATAGGCGCCAGCGAAGGCACACACCTGCCCAAGCGGCTATACAGGCGGCGCTGCCGGGCGTGAGCAGCGTTTCCAGCGACAGTGGAGCAGGCGAGTGCGAGCTATCGCCGTTGCCGAGAACGGGTCCGGCGCACCAGGCAACGCGAAGAGGCGGTGGCTCCGACAGGCCTCTGTCAACGTCGACAACAGCCAGACGCCGGCGGAACTCCGCCAGCCGATCGGCGAGCTGCTCAGCCGAGTCGTTATTACAGTCTGCTTGGCCACCGAAATTCAAACCCACCGACAGACTGCGACTACTGGCAGGCGCGGCCTCAACGGCATAGCAGCGAAGACCGCCATCAGTCGTGGGCCCGAATGCGTATAGGGCAGAGTCAGCCGGACAGATGTGAACCTCGTCAACTCGGCCTGTGGCCACCAGCTCCTGCAGGCGCGAGTAGGACACCCGGCGAAGGCTGAGCTCGCCGCCGCGGTCCAAACTGAATCGGAAGGCGCGTCGAATGGCGGCCAATTCGTCAGAGGAGTCTGGCCTGGCGGTGATGCGACGGACTTCATTGTATCTTTGAATAGCAGCGGCGCCGGCCAGGATTAAGCCAGAGCCAACCGCGAACCGGGCGAGGCCGACAGTCCAGGCCGACGGCCTGACAAAGGACGCGTCAGTCTGGCTCTGACTGAACGAGCCGCCGCTGCTGGCGCCGCGTCGTGCGACAACGGCGCGCATGAAGCGGCCAGCCGCCGCCGGAGCGGACAGCAGGGTTAAGACGCGTCGGTTCAACGGCTGCATGAAAATGTGATAAAATATGGTCAACTATGAGTATTTAACGGACCAATCACAGACGGGAAAGCATTGCAAACCAGACACGCTATTGAAACTAAAAAGCTTTAGGCTAAATCACCAAAAGCGATATTCTACCACATCAAATCAATAGTTCATGAAGTCTTTAGTTGGTGAAATTTCTACATTTTTTAAAGTTAGGTAGTCCTCATCTAGACAATATTCGTTGCCGCCACCCCTTAATAGTGGACAAATATAATATTTATAATGGGAGACTAATTAAAGCCATTCACTATAGATTTTCAGGAAATTTAAGAAGCAACTTTACAGGGGTTATAAATATATGCCTAAGTAATTTTAAAGGTGACCTCTGCTCAAACTTTTTAGAAACTTTTCGGCTTGGAGTTTATAGAAATTTGTGAATAAATGTTTATAGAATTTGTTTATAGAAGCATTAAATTTTTCACAACAGGTTACCTTAGTAGTGCACTAAGAGTATATATTCACTTTTCGAAAAGCTGACAAATACAACAAGGAAATGATTGCACTAGAAATGCGGAAGTATAAGTCATTATCCAATTGTTTCATTTATTGTGGCCGCAAACGGTTGCTGAGGACTCGTTTATAGGCCGAGGCGAACCCGAGGCTAAAGCCGTTTGCGGCCAAGATAGGTGAAACAGTGGGGGATAACGCAGTTTTTCCTTACTCGGGCTTGGCCATAGAATACAGAAATATTTATTTAGCCTGAATAAATGCGTTTTTTTAGCACATGGCGGGGCCCACGTGGGAATAAATGCGTTTCTGTAGTCTATGGTCGGCCCCCATTGGTGAATAAATGCGTTTCTGCAGTCTATGGCCGAGCCCAATTGGTGAATAAATGCGTTTCTGTAGTCTATGGTCGGGCCCAATTGGTGAATAAATGCGTTTCTGTAGTCTATGGTCGGCCCCCATTGGTGAATAAATGCGTTTCTGTAGTCTATGGCCGGCCCCCATTGGTGAATAAATGCGTTTCTGTAGTCTATGGCCGGGCCCAATTGGTGAATAAATGCGTTTCTGTAGTCTATGGTCGGCCCCCATTGGTGAATAAATGCGTTTCTGTAGTCTATGGCCGGCCCCCATTGGTGAATAAATGCGTTTCTGTAGTCTATGGCCGGGTCCACGTGGGAAGTATTTATCAAGCCTATAATGCCTCACTCAAAAGTTAAAAATAAAGAAAATGAGTAACACAAGCGACACAATTCCCAAAGCTTTAATTCCACAGGCTAATAGCCACTTTTTAGCGCGTTTTATTATTTCTTCAGAGCGCAAGTGCGTTAGGAGCAAAAAATGTTTTTATACGGCAAAAAATGAAGCAAGGATTGAAAAAACAACACAAAACAAAAATAGAATTGGTACGAGGGCAGAGGATGGCAGCTTGAAATGACGCGCACACGCATAGTTAAGTGAATTAAGTAAAAGGAAAATGTACTGCTTGCGTTTTTTGGCAGTGCGATGGGACCTAGAGCTGAATAAGATTGTAATTGGTTGGCTGGGGGGGGGTCTTCGCAATTAACGATAAAGATAAATAATATGAATGATAATTACACCACTAGAATGCCTAGTAGTAATGGGGATTTTAATGGTGCCTTACCTTCTACGGTAGCTATAATAGAATGATTATGCTATAGAGTACATATTCTAGTACATATAATGACATTAAAATGGGAAATTAAGATTTCAAACATAATATTTGAATGGACTGCGCGCATAGTTGAACAAAGTCACACAGATGGGCCTGCTTGAAAAATGTTTCACTTTTATTTTAAAGTAAACTTTCATTACAAAGAGATGTTATTTAGTCGGCTAGCGGATTACAAGAAATAGTTGAGCACAAAGTGAGTTGCTAAACTGCATCGTGAAACGGTGGATAGGGTGCGCTTTTTTACAGAGAACAAAAGATGAATGAATCAATTTTTAAACAAAAAAATAAGCGTAATATATATAGGCAAAGAAAGTTGAGTTTTAATTCTCGTTTAAAACATAAAAACTTTTTTTATCTTGAGCCGGATAGGCTATTTTACCTGTGCAATAATTATTAGCCGGGTGGGTTCCAGGTTCGATTCCGCTTGCAGAGTTTGCATAACAGCACAGTAATATAATTGAGGATATGGATATGCATATATATATATGTATGATTTTAGCATGAAAATGGTTTTGCTATTACGCTATTTCTGGTACTACATAAGCATGCTCTTCTGGTTACATAGAAATTTAAATTTCAAAAAGAGTGCAGACACAAAATTAATATAATTATTATATTATGTAATATGCGAGACAAAAAATGTATGGTGCATGTAGGATTGTATGCATTTTTTCTTCAGAGCAATTGTCTGTGTGTGTGTCCGTCTTGAATGACCAAAATTCAACAGACTCATAAGCAAAAAAGTATTGAACTACATTTTAAAGTGTTGCATTCTGCAGCTTAATAATAATGTTTACCCTAAGTTACTGAAAAATCCGACGAAGCCGACCAGTTTAGAAAAAAAGAGAGAAGGCAAATGAAGAAAATAAAATTATTTATCTAATTAATTATAAACTGGAGCGACGGCCGTAAACGCAAGCGGAGGAAAACAAAAAATGCGCCTATTTCACATCGTCAGAATTTAGTAACCTTGGGGGGGGCGGTTGAGGCCTAAGCGACAGACAGAGTTGGAGACACCTAGCAACCCTAGGGACTGGGTTTTGGGGCAATATTACTGTGATTGCAGCGCAAGGTCTACTATATAGGCCCAGACCAGGGAGCAGTAGGGAGAATATAGGATGGGGATTGATGAGGCTTCGGACGCTGGTGTCGGTGGGCGCAAAAAAAAACGCAGAAAGTCAATCCAGCCTACAACACGTAGGTGGACTTGGCCATGCTAGAGCTCTTCTGCTCCTGATCTACGTGGGTCTGGTAGGCAATTTGAATATTCTCCGGAATCTGCAGGGCCTCTTTGAGCCGGTGGCCGATATTAGTGCAAGCGTCCTTATTGACAGCTGTCCGAGTCCACACGGACAGTTTGTCCTGCTTGGCTCGGATTTGAACTATAGCGCCGCACACTTCGTCTGAATCGTCGTCGAAGCCTTCGCCGATTAACAATAGGAGAGTCTCAATCCAGAAGCTGTCCATGCTGAGATTGCGCTTCGTCTTGTCCAGCGTGATCAACCAGCGGCCACCCTTCAGATTGTTGGGATCCTCCCACATGGGATTGATGCCCTCCTTGAAAAGGGAATAGTCGCAGCCAACAGGCAGCTTGCTGGCTGGCTGGATGTGGTTGAACAGGGCCCAGAAATCTTCTACAAAGCCGAAACTGGTCACCTGCTTCTGGTTCTCATTCCAGGTCTTGTGCCGGTCGTTCTTGAAGAACCACAGAGTCCAGCTGTTGATTGGGGTTGGGGAGAGTTTTAGTTAAATTTTGCCCTAATTGGCAATTGTGAAGGTCCGGACAAATCCCACGTAACAATCTGGTAAGACAGAAATTTCCCCGGTGAGTCTGGTAAGATACAGACATCTCCCAGGTGACAGTCTGGTAAGATACAGACATCTCCCAGGTGACAGTCTGGTAAGACACAGGCATCTCGCAGGTAACAGTATGGTAAGACACAGACATCTCCCAGGTGACAGTCTGGTAAGACACAGACATCTCCCAGGTGACAGTCTGGTAAGATACAGACATCTCCCAGGTGACAGTCTGGTAAGACACAGGCATCTCCCAGGTGACAGTCTGGTAAGACACAGGCATCTCCCAGGTGACAGTCTGGTAAGACACATCTCCCAGGTAACAGTCACCCGCAATCTTATGCGGGCCTCTATCCAGCTGGGATACGTTCCCAAATGCTGGACTGAAGCTCGGGTAGTCTTTATTCCCAAACCTGGGAAGGGTGACTACCAAAGCGTCAAGGCCTTCCGGCCTATTAGCTTAACGTCAGCAATGCTTAAGCTCACTGAGAGGATTATTCTCTGGCGGCTGCTGTCCTGCGAGCTGACAGCGATGCCCCTCAGCAATAATCAGCACGCCTTCCGTACCGGGAGGTCGACTGACAGCGCCCTGCATGCGATTGTCGAGAAGATTGAAAGGGCGGTACTGGGTGACGGTTACGCTCTGGCTCTCTTTCTTGACATTGTTGGCGCCTTCGACAACGTTATCTTTGAAGCGTTTCAGAGGGCCCTTCAAAATCGCAAAGCTCATGCTACCCTCATACGGTGGATCATGTACATGATCTCCAACCGTACGGTCACTGCCCAACTTCTTGGGCAAACTGCCTCCACCAGAGTCTGTAAGGGTGGACCCCAAGGCGGAGTCGTCACCCCGACGCTCTGGAACCTGGTCATGGACGCTCTTTTGAGTGACTCCCGACCCGACCCCGTCTTCAAAGTCGGGTATGCTGATGACGTCACGGCCATTGTGGCAGGACCGTCTCCCAGCACGCTCAGGGATCTGATGCAGAGCTTTATCCGCAAAGCAGAATCCTGGGCCAATGACAATGGTCTGGAACTCTCTGAGCCCAAAACCGTTGCCATTATGTTTACCAGCAGACTACGCTGGAACATACGTCCTCTGCAGCTCTACGGCAGAGATATTGCCTTCGCGCACCAGACCAGATGTCTCGGGGTCATACTTGACCACCGGCTCAACTGGTCCTCCCACGTGAAAGCAAAAGCCAAGCGTGCCTCAGCCATCCTGGCCCAGCTCCGACGAGCACTTGGCACTTCTTGGGGTCTATCCCCAAAGCGGCTTTGGTGGATCTATACTTCCGTAGTTAGACCTGCCATTACGTACGTCTCTGTTGTCTGGGTTAGCGCTACCCAGGTCAAAAGCCATGCAGACCTGCTCAACACGATCCAAGGCAGAGCGTGTAGGCTCATCTGCAACGCCACCAGGTCCACGCCCTTTGCTGGCATGGGGGCCTTCCTTAATCTTCCGCCTCTTGACCTCTTTATCAGGGGTGAGGCGGCTAGAACGACGCGGCGTCTAATTGATGCCGGCGTCAAATTCATTTACATGAGAGCACCTGCTAAGCGGAACCTTGTCCCGCATAGCGATCTGTGCCTCAACTTTCTCAACGAGTGTCAAGCCAATCGCGTCTTCACCGATGGCATTGCCTCAACGCTCAACCTGAGACAGCGCTACTCCGTAGCTATCGACTCGCGCGATAACATCAATGACCATTGGAACCCTGGTGAGCTTCATTGCTACACCGACGGTTCTAAGCAGTCAGCCAACACCGGCTTTGGTGTTGGAATCTTTCTGAACGGGAGGGTCATCGCTACCCACGCTCAATACACTGGGGTCAACTCCAGTGTTTTCCAAAATGAAGTTCTGGCCATCAGCTCCTGCACTGCAGAGCTCCTCGCCACTGGCGTTACTGGTAAGAACATCATTTTCCATTCGGACAGCCAAGCTGCCTTGCACGCCATCAGTGGCTGCAGCACCAACTCTGCTACAGTCCTTGACTGTATCAAACTCCTCAATGTGTTGGGTTCCGCCAACAAAATTACCCTTAAGTGGGTTCCGGGGCATGTGGGGATCCGAGGAAATGAGTTGGCTGACACCCATGCAAAAGTTGGTGCCTCCGGCTCCTCTCTCGGCCCCGAACCTCTTGTCCCGATTCCTGGCTGTGTCATCGACTCGCGCATCAAAGCGTGGATCAGGACTCAGCACCGCTCGACTTGGGCGAACCGCACGAACTGCAGGCAATCCAGAGGCGCTGTCCCTCAGCCCTCTCACCAGCTCCGGAAGCTCCTCTTGCGCCTCTCGCGCAGAGACATCCGGGCTGCCACCATGACCCTCTCTGGTCACGGCTGCTTCTCCAGGCACCAGTACCTGCAGGGCAACGCCACCAACGCCACCTGTAGTTTCTGCAACTCAGGTGACGAAACCGCTGAGCATTTCGTCAGCATCTGTCCCGCCTTCACGCGGGCCAGACTCACTTACCTCGGGCCACACACATCTATTACTGAAGCGTGCAAACCCGAAAACTTTAATCAGCTCATGCGCTACCTTCGGGCCACCCGCAGGGCTGAACTCTCCTTTCCAGAGAGCACCATAGCTGCTGGCGACACTGGGGGACCTCCCTGGGCGGCGCCAACCCTCCGTCCATAGCGACGCGTCGGCCGTTCAGGGACTAGCGGAATGGGCGCCCGCGCCTTCCCGCTGTGTCCCCTCCGGGAAAGCCCTGCAGCTAAGTCAAGTAAGTAAGTCAAGCCCAGGTAACAGTCTGGTAAGACACAGACATCTCCCACGTGACAGTCTGGTAAGACACAGACATCTCCCAGGTGACAGTCTGGTAAGACACAGACATCTCCCAGGTGACAGTCTGGTAAGACACAGACATCTCCCAGGTAACAGTCTGGCAAGACACAGACATCTCCCAGGTAACAGTCTGATAAGATACAGACATCTCCCAGGTGACAGTCTGGTAAGACACAGACATCTCCCAGTGAAAGTATGGAAAGATTCAGACATTGTCAGCTAGTATTGTTCAATAACACACAAGAGATTAAATACCATGCGCTAAGGTAAAGTTACTGACGTCATTGTCAGAGTACTTTCCTATTGCCCCGTCTGCCGGGTGGGGTAGGACTATTGATTGGCCACAAATCTACTCAAAGGCAGGCCACAGTTCACACTGTAAGAAGCAATAAATCGCATGCATTTCGGCACACAGCGCACAAGCCGGGCGAAGAAGTTTACGTCGCGTATGGTTGGCCAAAACTGAATGCTTAGTAAGCTCGGCTCAACTAAGTAAAAAAGCAGTTTACATTCAAGTTTTGTCAGCGGCCGGAAAATCGATAAGATAACCAACTGGATAACTAGACATGCGAACAGGTTTTTTTCTGAGTTGAAATACCAAGCAGGACGAGAAGTCAAGCGTGTGCTAGAGAATCCAAATTAATGCCTGGCATAGACGAATCATAAAATTATTTCGAATATCGACCTTGAGCTATTAATAGAGAAGCCCAAATAAGGATAGATTAAATTTATCCCACGACACGTGTTAGATTTCTCTGTAATTAGCGCTTCCCTTCCAATAGGAAAGTAGGCAGGATTAAGGGAAGCAAATTTTTGCAGCCTAGGATAGACAGGCAAGCCTCTGACCTTCAACTGAACCTTTAGGCTGATTTATTGCTAGCACACAGGCACTGCAATAAGCCTTGTCGTTATAAAGCATCAGAGAGCACACTGTACAGATGGTAATGGCAATGACAAACCAGGGTGCGCGCACAGGCAGGCAGAGAGAGAGGGAAAGAGACAGATGGCATTAGCACGCACAAAGCAGAAGGGTAAACAAAAAATTCCTGTGACATATCAGACTGAAGAAAACGTGCAGCTAGGGCAAACATCGTGAAAAAAAGAAAACAGACAACATAATTATATGCGAGCAAGCAGATAACAAATAACACAGGCACTTAATAATTAATACACTAAAGCCTAAATTCATAAGGGATTAGGGAAGTCTAGATAAAGCTGCAGTTAGTAAATCAAATCTATGCGATTTGGAAGCTTTGGAAGGGAAATGATAAAAATGCTCAAAACTGGGACGGATAACAAACAATAATAAAGATTCTAGCAGCCCCTACCGGTTGTGCAGCGGATGCTTGTCAGACGTCTGTGAGGTTTCGCCGCCTCCGTTTATGTCGGCAGCGCAGGCTTCCTCCGTGCCAACTGGCGCAGCTTTGTCCTTCAACATTTTAGTTGAATCCTCCAAGTAATCAGCTTGGTTTTCAGTAGCAGCCATGTTTGCGTTTCAATTTTTGGTTATAGAGAAAATTTGCGGAGAGCGGAATACAAAATCGCTGTGGAATTGATTGTAGAGGGGCAGAGAATTAAACAAGTAAGCGCACAGTTAAACAGTGTTAGTTTCTAAGTTACGACGGTAGCTAAGCCTAGTCCAGTTAAAACAGGTCTATAGATTCGTACAGAATTTCTCTCCTTAAAAAGCCGACACGCGGAGAGGAGACGCACAACTGGAGGGCGAGGCAAGGGGAGAGAGAGGGCTTGCAGACATGCCCAGTGTACTGCACAGTCATTCCGTCGTCAAGCGGGGCATAAGGGCGGGGCGCGGCAACCAGTTCTCATGGGCAGGCTAAAAATAGAACAAAAATATCTTCGGTTTACAGCCGGCGCAGGGAAAGAGGGATTTCCATGGCGTTTTCAACTGTACGCACAGGCAGTCCTCAACATGTACTTTCTATCTAACCAAAAGCAGGCGCTCACGAAGCAGCAACGTGCTATGCCTAAATAAGGCAACGTCTAGTGACGCGGGTTTAACGTTCCACTCAACCCTTTCGCGTCATCGCCCTCGCTCCAAACAACTGGAGCCAAATTATGCAAAGGCGTTCCGGTTTTATAGCGAACCGAATTTTTGCTTCATTTGCTTGGCTGAATCAATTTAATGCAGATATTTTAGTTAAGAATATTCGATGGAATGATGACACTACATACAAAATTAGACCTTAACAAGTTTGAACAAAATCGGATGAGCCATTTTTGCTAAAATCGATTGCGCACAAACAAGATTTTCATTTTTAGTATATAGGATAAGGCATAGATATCATAAGAATACTGTTAAAAATACCATTGAAAAAATTGGCAGAGCTGACCAATGTAAATATTGTAATTTATGTGCTACAATTAGCAATAGACCCAAGGGACCCGCCTAGCACAGTGGAAGTAGATTAAATTGGTTGAGTAGCCTTTTCAAAGCCACTAGCCTGGGAATAACAACTGTCTCCTAGTTGCTGATGATACTCTGGGTACTGGCTTTATTGTGGCAAAGGGGTTTGTGCAGACAGCTGTCTGGTGTGAATTAAAAAATGCTGGCTAAACTTTAGCCGCTAAATACTCAATTGTGTCTGCAGCAAATGAAAAGAAGACTGGCAAACTTTAAGACCATCTGGCATAATTTTATCCTTGGCCACAATAGGAGGTATACTGGTACCAACTAAAAATTCTGTATAATTACTTGTACTAATTAATAATATATATAGATTGATTACACCCACCCTAATGGCCAGATGTGCAACCGACAGCTCAGCCGCAGCTATTGCGCGTGCGCGGACGCATCTGAAGGCTGCGTACGGCTGTTCAGTCCAAGGACTGGGGGGTCGCCACACACACCCTCAATTACCCCATCTAATGCTGGCACCCATCTTATAGCTGGGTGAACTGAAGCAATGCAGAGTTAAGTGTATTTATTGCTCAAGGACACAAATTGTTCCAGTGAAATCGGGAATCGAACCACTGACCTTTCAGTCGTAAATCCTATGCTCTAACCACTAGGCTACAACTCCCTACTAGTGTATTAGGCCCTATAGAAATAACGATGGGTGTTCCGAAATCTAAGGGATTTTTGCCATTGAATTCAGGTGCTTCGTGTCATTGCTTTGAAACTTTACACTTTATAAATGAACATACCATTGTGCTTCGTATCAAATTTCATCTAAATTGAAACATTGATTGTCTAGCTAAGCTAAATTCCGTAAGCTACCTTTTCAGCCAAGATTCAAACTGTTAAAAATTCCTAACGAGCCACCATGTTTTTCTTCTAGAATGAAAGGATGAAGGCAGCTGAAATCACCCACCGCCTGCACCGCTGTCTTTGGTGATGATGCCAAATCACGAGCTACTGTTTACAGGTGGATGGATTGGTTTAAGTCTGGCCAGGAGTCCTTGGAAGACGAGACAAAGTGTGGCAGACCACGCACCACGTCACTTTCCAAGGAAACAAAATCAGCTGGTAGCCGACATGGCAATGGAGGACATGCAATTTACTGTTCGCGAGACGAAATTGATTACTGTTGTGGCATCGGTGTAGCACGCGTTCAGGCGATTCTGCATGCCGAGTTGCAGTTGAGCAAGCTGTCAGCCAAATTGATGGCTTGGCTGTTGCACATCCACCAGAAGCACGAGCAAGCTGACACGTGCAAACACCTGCTGACTCTGGCTGAGAAGTATGACGAAGCATTCTCACTGTGGATTCTCACAGTGCATCGTCACTGTGGACGAGACCTGGCTCACATACTACAATCCGGAAACCAAGGGGCAGTCACGTGAGTGGCCCAGGCCAAAAGAAGGCCACTTTAATTAGCTTTGACTTCCTTGATTCAGGCTGCAAAGTCAATGCTGCTTACTATGCTGACTTACTGAGTGGGCCACTTTGCCAAATTATTCAAAACAAATATAGAAACTTGTTAGGAAATTAAGTCTTTTTATTAGATGATATGCACAAAGGGCCTGTCAACTGAAGCTTATAAAGTGGAGCCTGAGTAACCTATCTATACAAATGATGTCATTCTGTTCACAATGATGCAAAGAAGCTGGGTTTGGCAAGTGACAAAAAATCGACTTTGGATAGATGAGAAAAAGCAAGGGGATGAATTTAGAGACTCTTTATGAGCTTAAGTTAACATAATAGTTACCTAATACCTCCTTGCTTGTTCTCCAACTCTAATTTTTGTCACTTTTTTGCCAAACCCTGCTTTCTGGTGTTACTGTAAGTAGAATGACATATCATTTGTGTATATAGGTTACTTGGGCTCCACTTTAAGAGCTTAAGTTGACATGCCTTTTTAATTTTATACTGTCACTGACCTTCAAAAGGTCATATGACCATATGTTTACATAAAACCTAGCCAACTTGGCTATCTGACCAAGTGAAAAAGTAGACAAGGCAAACATTGCACAACTGATCAATAAATTATAAGTCTATAGAAACACTCAACCCTTGAGCAATATATATTTTTAATTACTTGAACATTTTACTTACCTTTGTTTAAATATCTTAATTAGCTTCCTATATACTAAAATATAGTTATAATTATAGGCCATACTAGCAAGGATTTGCCATAAATTTTTTCAAAGTTGACAATCAATAAAAGTTAAAGAATCCCAAGAATCTCAAAAATTATAAAATCATTAATGTTTTAAATGGTTGACAATGGTTTTTTCCATGCTTAGGCAAACCTTGGGATTATTTGCAATACAAGCTGTTGAAACCCGCAGCTTCTCCTCTCTGCTTTCTTATCTCCTCTCTACTCTTTTATCTCATTGCTTTTCTGTCTCTCTCTTCTCATCTCTACTCTCTCCTCTTGCTTCTCTCACCCCTTGTTTTGTCCCTCCCTCCTTTCACCCCTTCTTCCATCACCTTTCCTCTCACTTCTTTCTCCTCCCTTTTTTCCTTTTCTCTTCTTACCCCTTGTTTTGTCTCTTATCTTCTATCTTTTCTCTTATCCCTATCTCACCTCTCTTCTCTTCTAATAGTTTATTCTTTCTCCTTTCTACTTTCATCTGACCTACAACCATGAGCTGGATTCTTTGTCTGGCCTTAGGGGCGCCAACTTCTGCCTGATAGAACCGGATCTGTTTGCCAATTAGTCTCTGTCAGGACTGCCTGACTTTCATAGGTAAAAATCTGCCAATCCCTACTTCAAAAGCCAGTTTTTGGGATTTAACTCTCATGGTTGTTTCATTCCGTCTGCAGTTGGCTAACTGATTTGATCATGTCATCTTTTTGGCCAATTTGCAGCCCTGAAAGGAATTTGTGTACCTCTAGATCTACCACAGTCTGTAGCAGTCTAACAACCAAGGAAATATACATTTTTAGGAGGCCATTTAAATTTTAACTTATTAAAGTACCTCTGAAGTGACACTTATTGTTAATTTTTTCATGGTGTAACTAATTTTGAAGGATTGTATTGTAATTGCTAAATTGGTTATTATTCATTAATTTTACAAACAAAACCATGCCGCATTGCCTTGATTTTCCATCTACTTATTAAACTGCTGCAGACTTGACTATAATAGAAGACCATGGTTGAAATTGCTCACTAAACTGTCATGGCTAAATGTAGCCTCTCCACGCATGGATAGCAGAGAAGGCTATAAAAATAAAGCTATTTCAAAACACTGTACATTTGCTATGTACACTGAGCCCTATTGCCTGACCCTTGGTTTGGACTGGGGGCATTTGGGGGAATGAGTGAGTGAGTGGCACAAACAATAGAAAAAGTAGACAAACTTCACATGCTAACAGTTTCTGTTCTGATAGAGTTACACAGTTGAGACTTTACATTTAGGCAAAGAATAAGTCAATGAAGAATTGTCAATTTTTAAGTCAAGCGCTTCATATGGAGCAAACTTATGGCAGCCAAAAGTTAGTCAATTTTTAAACTTCCTTCTATACATCTAGCTAGATAAAGGGGATTCAAGGGAAGGCGAAGGTTGGGGTGGCAGCCTTGCTATAAAAAGCAGCCTAACTTTTTTAAAGTGCATAGCACTATTCAGGATTAACTTTGAGACTAAATTTTACACAATTGTGTCAAAATAGTTAAAGATTGATTGTGCCAAATTGGAAGAGGATTGGTAGAAGTAGAGTGGCACTATGTAGAATTGAGTGAAAAAATCATGCATTTTGAGCAGTTTTTTGCACTTTTAGATAGGAAGACTTGAGTCTAGGAAATTTTAAAGTAGCCTAAGACATTTTTCCTAGTTAGTTTAGGGTGGGTGCAAGATTTGGTGTGATTTGGTTGAGCGGTTTGGGAGTCCATAGCAAACAAAATTGTCAATAGACACATACAGAGTTTTGGTTTTTATAGGTAGAGATTAGTCATATTACTATTCTAAGCCAATATCAACTTACATGTATATATTGCCAATAGAAATGGCTATGTGATTCTCAAGGTTATGCATAATGCAATTTTGTCTATTAAATTTTATTTGGCATAACGTTCTGTTTAGGGGTTGGACAATATAAAACTTTCAAGATTTTAAGACCCAAGATCTATACTTTCAAGATAATCAAGATTCAATTGAGATTTGAGATTAGGCCTAATTTGCATCTAGAAGGTGTATTTATTTATACTATTTTATCTTGTTTTTATAATATTGTTACTTATTTTTAGCTTCATACATGCGCAACCTTGGGAATCACTTGGCCGTTTCTATTGGCAACACACACATATAAGTCACTATTGGCTAAGGGTAGTCATGTGACTACTATTCCATCTAATAGCAACTTATATGTATGTGTTGCCAATAGAAATGGCCGGGTGAATCCCTAGATTGTGCCCAAGGATGTTTAGCTTGTTTCTAGTTTGCTTCACAATTTTATTTTAAAGCTTAAATGGAGCAGTAGCTAGAGTTAATAAATAGAGCAATAGATAAAGTAGTAAAAGTAGCAATAGATAGAGCAATAGATAAAGCAGTAAAAAGAGCTAGAGGCTAGAATATTTTCTGATACCATTTCCTATCTCTTTTGGTCAGACATCATTTTCTATTATAGCACTATATTGTAATAACAATTTAAACTAAAAAATAATATCAAGAAACAAAACTGGAAGATTGCTATAACAATATAATATTAGTCACAAATAGTCAATTGCAAATCTTGACATTCTTTAAGATCTTGAAACCAAGATTAAGATTTTTAAGGAATTGGTACCTTAATGATTGAGATTGACATCTTGTTTAACCCTTATTTTTTGTCTATCATAATATAGGCTAGGCCTATCTACTAATTTTAATGGCACTTGTTATTTGTCTAGTTAAATTGATAATGCTAAAATATCTATTTCATAGAAACTACAAGGGTGAATATTCCTAGACTTCAAAGACTTCTTACTCATATTTTGATTATTATGTTGTTATACTAGTATGTCTTATGTACCAAATTATGATAAATTGGAAGGCTACACTACTTTGCTTATACTAGTATACAACAAAATATTAATCAGTATGCAAGAAAAGGTCTTAAAAATCAGGTGATGGTCATTTTGTCAACTGGTGTTTTGTCTACTCAGTTGACAAAGTGACTAAAATTTTCATTATATAAATGATACACATATGTAGCTGATATAGCTGCATAATCTTCTATAGCTTACAATTATTGTTATATCGATGACTTGTTTTATAAATTGCCTTATTTTTAAAACAAATAAATTTTGCAATTATTCAATACCAGACTGCATTTCCATTAGGTTAAATGTTTCAATGCAAATATTCTATGCAAATGCGTCACCCATACGCACTTATACCCATGCATCTGGGCATTAATGAATCTTGAGTATTTGTGTGTTGTGACCATACATGCAACTATGTAACATGGGTATTTCTCCATTTCACATATACGTGCACAACTTTGGGATTCACCCAGCCATTTCTATTGGCAACACACGCATGTAAGTCGCTATTGGACAGAACAGTAGTCACATGACTGCTCTCAGCCAATAGTGACTTACATGCGTGTGTTGCCAATAGAAACGGCCGGGTGAATCCCAAGGTTGCGCCCAAACATGATTTCACACATTTCAAACATATGAGCACATTATATTTTGTTAGTACATGTACAAGCATATAACAAGAGATGCATCTATCAAAAGCCAGCAGATGTTGCAGAAGGGTATGAATATTAATTAGCCTGTCAACTTAGTCTTTTTTGGTTTAGTTTTACTATTTTGCAGCTGCAAGGGGGTAGTTTATTGGCAGTTGACAAAGTGGCCAATGTTGGGAAACTCCCTGTTAGCCATTTGACAAAGTGACCAAGGTTTGAGATTGTTTCATTGGCTAGTTGATGAAACGACCAGTGATAAAACCGAGTTGAAGAAATGGCTAGTTGATGAAACGCCAGTTGACGAAATGATTAGGATCCTAAAAATCTAGAATATTTATCACGAAAGAAATAGATACTTGTGTTAGCAATTTAACTGGACAAATAGCAAAAAGGCTTTTCATCTGGTCACCAGACAAATAACAACTGCCAATTTTAATAGCAAGTCAATTTGCCAAAAGTTGATTTATCAAAAGTAGGTTGTTTTGCCAACAAAAAGTTGTTTTATTTGCTAAACATATAAACATAATTTATTCATCTTAATATATGTTTGTTTGTTTATTTAGCATAAAGTTTTAAATATTAAAATTAGTCAAAGACTTTGTTTATAAATAAATAAAGAAGGTAAAAAACTAAAATATTAAATGTTAAAAAAATTTCAATTAATCCATAACTGATCTGTCCTAGGCCTATATAATATTAAAGTAGAGCTTAGCTCTAGGCATATAAGAGCTGCTAAAAAGTTTGATTTTAATACTCATGACTTAGCCTAATAGTAGAAAAAACTAGTGTCATAATGAATCTATAATTACAATAGGCCTAATTAATCATTAGTTATAAAGGGGCAAAAAAGGGGATAGGTAAAGGTGGCTATTAGAACTAGGCCTATAAAATGAAAAAGTAGATGATTATCATAATAACAACTAAAAAATTAAACTTAAGATCTTTAGCATGTGCCTAACTATTTTATCATAGGCTAGGGCCATTCTAATAGACACAAACTACATTGAGTATCGTCTCCAAACTATCCTGAGAATTGTCTTTTATCTATAATGAGAATCATCTTTAAACTACCCTAAAAAGTAGGGCCTATCTCTAAACAACCCCAAGATGGTGATTGATACTTGAGACTAGGGCCTATTGCATATATTGCAATTCCAATTGATAGATATCAGTTTAAGGAGTTTACCAATTAAGTTTATGGCAAACAAATAGGTTTTTAGCTAATTGTCTGACTCTGAGGCCTATTAGCATTAGGCCTAGGCTAATATTTTTAATTTGTAGTTATTTTATTTGACATGAAATTTTTGGCCTATAAATAAGCTATATATTAAATAAATAATCAGACAATCTATCAAATAAACACTTTGTTGAAAAATATATTATATTTAATTAAATAGAAAGACAATTTATTGAATTTAGTATCTAGATGAACTGTTGACGTTGTTAGGCTTTCGCCTATGTTGAAAAGACAATAAAAAATGTGACTAATAAATTGAAAAGTTGTTGAATGAATAGCAAAATGTCTCTCCCTCTTTGAAGAGGCAACAAAGAAAGGAGTTTTTAATAAACTAGATTTACATGTAGCTTTTTCAGTTTTGACCTTGTACAGTTGCTAAAAATATTCTAAGAAAAAAAATAAGCATTAGACTTAAAAGCCTTTTTGGGCCCCTTGGTACTCCTTACTCACTTAAAATATGTTTCTAGGCATAGAAAAGCATTTAAATTAGAAAAACCTTGTAGAACATAGAAAAGAACCTTCGCTGTGTAAATCGATAGCAAATTGGCGTCGTCAGTCTGTCTGTCAGCGTGAAGTCAGTTTAGCACGACGTTAGATTTAAATTTAGTTGGTTTTTAACAAAGAAAGCAAATATAAAGGTAAAGCGAGGCTTTAGTGATAAAGTCTATAATAAATACGTAATTTTTTGTAAGCCTAAAAATTAAAAGTGGGCTTTAATGTATCAGGAAAGTTTGAGTTAGAGTCAATGAAAGTATTTAACCTTCGAGTAGAACATGGTTTTAAAAAGCGCTTAGACATACTGGTTATAATACACAATTCTAGTGGTAGCTAATTATTAAGTCCAATTCAGTGTAAAATTTCCTGTGTCAGGGATTCTTAGAACCATTTATATTTCGGAACAGTGAAATCGACGATAAAAAATGGCTTTGATTGACTTGAGCCCAGGTAAGTAAGTAAGCTACAATAATTTCATAACAATTGATAACAAATTGATTAAAATAAATAAATCCTAAATTATTATGTGTATTTATTTAGGACCGCCGTATCTGCTATTACTTCCTAAAAACATTTTGGGTGAAAACTTAGCTTAGTAAATAATTTGAATAATACACATTGAAATGAAATGCTTATTAGGACAAATTCCATAGGCATTTTTTCTTTGATAATTTTATAGCCCTTGCTACTATGCAGGAATACTTGTAGGCTTATTCGAATAGCTAGCTGAAAATAGCCGTGTCTATGTATTGTGCGCAGGACACAGCTCTGCCAAGACTGCGGACCTTTAGAAACATCGTGTGTTTCCCTAAAATATGTACCATCACCATGACCACCAGACTGCCCCTTTGACTCATGCTTTTTAAGATAAGAAAGTTCTATTATTTTCAATTATGAACCAACTCATTTATATGCAGTAACATAAAAAAACAACCATCATTTTCAACTTTCAGAAAAAATAACGAAGATAGAGTTGTCCAGTTTCTGTGAGCAAATGGATCAGATGTACTTTCTTCCCGAAGAAGACGGATCTCAGCGCCGCAGGCCAGCAGCAGTTCCAAGTGCAGCAACGAATCCGAGCTCCGCTCAAGCACGAGCTGAAAGACTCTCCGTATTGGGACTTGTCTCCGCTATCGACGCGGTGCAGTCGGTAGGAAGGGATCGAATCAATATAGTGCCTGCATGGTATTATTTCTGACATCAAATTTC
>NIVC01001361.1:50000-150000 GCA_002269645.1 Macrostomum lignano
GTCCGTGCTGAAACGGAAGCCGAATATGGATCAAATGCAACAGAGGATCGGGAGTCAACTTTTGACAGGCGGTGAGCTCACGATTCCGAATGTAACTATACCCTTATTGATTCGGTCGGTCCTAACCCCTGTACAAACAGCCACGTCACTCCCTAGCCAACAGATTCCTCACCCCCTGTACACACAGCCACCTCACTCCCTAGTCAACGGATTCTTCACTCCTGTACACGCAGCCACCTCACTCCCTACCATAGACAACGGATTCTAAACCCCCCTCGGAACACGCAGCCACCTCACTCCCTACCCTAGACAACGGATTCCCAACTCCCCCCGAAACACGCAGCCACCTCACTCCCTACCCTAGACAACGGATTCCCAACCCCCCCTCGGAACACGCAGCCACCTCACTCCCTACCCTAGACAACGGATTCCCAACTCCCCCCGAAACACGCAGCCACCTCACTCCCTACCCTAGACAACGGATTCCCAACCCCCCCTCGGAACACGCAGCCACCTCACTCCCTACCCTAGACAACGGATTCCCAACCCCCCCTCGGAACACGCAGCCACCTCACTCCCTACCCTAGACAACGGATTCCCAACTCCCCCCGAAACACGCAGCCACCTCACTCCCTACCCTAGACAACGGATTCCCAACCCCCCCTCGGAACACGCAGCCACCTCACTCCCTACCCTAGACAACGGATTCCCAACTCCCCCCCGGAACACGCAGCCACCTCACTCCCTACCCTAGACAACGGATTGCCAACCCCCCCCCCTCGGAACACGCAGCGAGCTCACTCCCTACCCTAGAGTCTAGACAACGGATTCCCAATTCCTCTCGGAACACGCAGCCCACCTCAAGTCATCTGGAATAACTCCTATCTAATTTGCCCAGAATGTGCAGCTATCCGTCGGGAGCCGAGCGAGCCGCCCTGGTGATCCAAAGTGGCTACCGCGGCTACAACACAAGACGTCGCCTATCGCGAGTGGAGCAACTGGCTCGAGCGCAGGGTTTCGAATCCGTGAAGTGGTTGCGCCACTACTACTGCGAGCTGATCGGCAGCGCTGCTCGGCATCGTCCAGACGCACAGGAGCTGCTAAATTTTCTCGAGACTAAGCGGCGTAAGTAACTACAATAAAAAAGGACAATTTTCTATGTTATATATAGCTTGATAATGTATTTTTCGATACATATCGGCAGTTTTTACAAGTATTAAAATCGATTATTAGTTTGTTTGAAGGTACTAGACGTTTTGCCAGGCATATGGGAAGGCATCGCGACATGTTAAGTACGAGCGTACGCTTAATATAGTGCATATAAAGGAAGACTTAAGAAATGGCCAAAGCTACGAGTAAAAAGGTAGGATAGCGTCAGCAGCAAGTTTCGGAGAGAGAGCGCAGACGATCCAGTTGAACTGCCAAGCAAGTCAGACCAACTAGACGCCTGGGTCTCGCGGATCCAATCGGTAATCCATTTTGAGTCAGAGTTTGCGAAGTAGCCGCTTGACAATGCCTACCCACCATTATTGACGGTTAGAAACCGCTTTAAATATATTGACACAGCTGGCGCAATAATTTTTTATCGAACACGCTAAAACACCTACTATTTTTCTTAATTTCTACTGAAATAAGTAGACGAAATAGGGTTTGGTTAATAAAAATAAAATCCATACAACAAAAGTTTTGGAAAAAACAACACATTTATTTTTCCTAATCAAGTCACAATTTATCCAAGCCAATCACTATTCGCTAAAGAAAATGTCTCTACAGTCACAGCTACAAACAATGTCGTCTCTACAGTCACAGCTACAAACAATGTCGTCTCTACAGTCACAGCTACAGACAATGTCATCTCTACAGTCACAGCTACAATGTCGTTTTTCTTTTTTTTCTTCATTTCTCTTCAATATAATTTATTAGAGTTCGGAGTTCAGTCTAATAAATGCCTGTTTCCACTGCAGGCATCGAGCTAGCCTTCGACGCGGCTGTCTCAGCTGGGCCGACTCAATGCAGACCGGCAGTTACCGACGCGGCTAGCCTCATCAAGGTATTCAACGTGTGCGACCAGTTCCCCAGCAGGGAGCAGGTTGAGCAGGCTATCGCAGACTGGCGCCGAAGACGCCAGCCGCAGGATGCTCAGCTGGACCGCCTGTCAGCTTTGGAGATTTTCTACAGTCTGCTGATGACGACACGACAGCTGTCACCTCGTGGTGCAGAATCGGGGACAGACTGTCGCGGAGAGCAGTTCAACAAGCAGTTGGCTGGAGCTGGCCGCGGTCAGCAGGGGCTGCTCAGCGTGCGCGGACTGCAACCTGGTCGACACAATTGAGGATCACAATTTGCAATTTTTTAATTATCCCACTTGTGGGTTAGCGAAAATCACAAATTACTAGAATAACTAGATGGGCCGCTCAGCACATTTGCTGTAAGCTACTTTCAGTTCAGTAGTAAGTTAAACAGAAGTATTTTAACGTATTTTTAAAGCCAAGGCTCATTTATTGGCTCTTAACCCTTAAACCCTCCAACCGCGCCTTTCCACACTACCCCCCTCGCCCCGCCCCAATTTTTATTGCCTTTCTCGGAATTCCAGTCTAAAGCTGCCATGTACATTTCAGTGGACTGGCTAATGTACATTATTGCTGAACCAATTAGCAAGCTGTTTACGCATGCAAGCTTGGCTTCTAAACTTATCGTCGTTTCAGCTGGCTTTATTTTTATAAATAGCTTATGTATTCTTCTTTGCTACTGAACTGAAAGTAGAAGCTGTTTAACTAAGCATATATGCCTGAGTGGCCCATCCAGTCATTTTAGTATCTGTGGCAAAAGATCTCATGTAATCATCTATCTAATTAATCTATTACTTTTGATATCGTGTATGCATAGATTTGAGAATGCGGATAAATCTTTATCAACGGAATTTAAGAAACAATAAAGGCGGTGATGTATTGCTAATGGATTTATAATTGATGCCGACAAAAGGTGCCAAAGTGAGGCAAGGTCTTTGGCTACGTCATTTGGCTTGTCAATTAATCAAGACCTCAATTATTAGTCGCCTATTATCTGCAATTTATTTCTGCGACTTAATAACGAAAACTCTACGAGTTTTTGGCTTATGACTGCCACAATTTGACTGTCTGACTTTTGACTGCCACAATTTGACTGTCTGACTTTTGACTGCCACAATTTGACTGACTGACTTTTGACTGCCACAATTTGACTGACTTTTGACTGCCACAATTTGACTGACTTTTGACTGCCACAATTTGACTGTCTGACTTTTGACTGCCACAATTTGACTGACTTTTGACTGCCAAAATTTGAATGACTTTTGACTGCCACAATTTGACTGTCTGGCTTTTGACTGCCACAATTTGACTGTCTGACTTTTGACTGCCACAATTTGATTGTCTGACTTTTGACTGCCACAATTTGATTGTCTGACTTTTGACTGCCACAATTTGATTGTCTGACTTTTGACTGCCACAATTTGACTGTCTGACTTTTGACTGCCACAATTTGACTGTCTGACTTTTGACTGCCACAATTTGATTGTCTGACTTTTGACTGCCACAATTTGATTGTCTGAGTTTTGACTACCACAATTTGATTGCCTGACTTTTGACTGCCACAATTTGATTGTCTGACTTTTGACTGCCACAATTTGACACGGTGACAACATAGATTAGGATTCGGGTCGTGATTCTTAAGAGACGATGACGGTTACAAACTATACTCACACACAATTTACTTTGCAAGTATTTAGCAATCAACAGATAGAGTGCATCATTGTAAAAAATAGAAAATGTAACGAAATTTTTCACTGCAAAATCGCAGCACAAAGCAATGATGTGCAGCTGAGAATGTCTAGTTATGCTGCCAATTATTATCTCTGCGCTGTGCTCAGAATGAGCTCTCTCCCGCATTCACTGCTCAACACTGCCGAACGAGCCCCCGACCCCAGTTCACAGACAACAAACTCTACCGAGAAGACAGAATGTGACGCGAATTTGGGCAGGGCGGGAGAACTAAACAGCCCAATGGAGTGTAGGGCGAATCTTTGAGTAGTTATTGAGAAAACACACTGCATGCTCAGGTCAATCTCTCTGTGTCTGCCATTCGCTGCAGCCTCCACCCCGCACCGTGGAATGCAGAGGACAATTTTTATAATTTCCGAGGCTACAGCGGAGCCGCAGCTTTGCCTTCAGTCACAAAAATGAATTGCTAAGAACTTCGGCTGTCTTTCTATCTCTTTCTACCCCTCCCACACCACAGTATACAACAGAACAAAAAGCCTTCCATCGGCAGAACAAAAACGCAGGGCGCACCGCGACACGCCCAGTCCGAGACAGAGAGAGATCGAGCTTGGCAACACAATCTTCAACTCGCACCTGAGCGGCACAGAAGCAAGAAGCGCAGCAATCAGCAATCGGCAGGTATGTCATCGGAAGCGGACACGGCCACCTTGGCCCGGCAGTGGATCGAGACTCACATAGCCCTGTTCGTGGTGATAGTGGTCTCCGCAGTGCTGTTAGTGGTCACAATCATTGTAGTGCTAGCGTACTGCTGCTGCTGTCGAAAGAAGCGTCGAGGAAGTTGGAGCGGCGGCGGCGGCGGCGGCGGCGGCGTCAAGAGCAGCAGCGGCGACAGCAGCTACGCCCAGGGGGACAGCGTGGACGCATCCTCAGCCGTAACAGCTACGGCTCGCGGGCCAAACGTAGTGGAAATTAAAGTTGAGAATGAATACCACAACCAGCAGCGGCAGGGGTTCGACTATCAAGCGACAATTGGGTCGCCAGGAATTGAGCTGAGCCAAAAGGAGTCGGCCAGCGTAGAGGATGTCAGACTCCAGCAGTCGTCGCAAGCGGAGCTGCGCGCCGAGTTTCCTAACCTGCCGCATCTGCCGAAGGGCGTCGAGGTGACCAAAGAAACGGAGCTGCGTCTGCACGACAAGCCGCTGGAGGAAGTGCAGGCCAATTTGACGGCCGCTGCGTACGCCTCGGCCGCCGCCTCCGCTTCCGGCTCGATTGGAGTCTCTGCCGACGTCGAACCCGCGAAGCTGGACGACTCGCTGCGACTGCCACGCACCGAGGTTGTGATGCAGTCCGAGATCGAGCCGCAGCGCCAGCAGGCGCTGCGCTCCTCGCCAAAGAAGGCCGCCGCCCCGGCGCCGGCTGTTGTCATCGTTCCGCCCAAGACTGAACCGCAGCGGCGTATCCACGACGACCGTCCGTCACACGAGCATCGGCACGGCTCCAGCATCTACCAGAGCGATGACAATGAGATAACAATTGTGGACAGCGACTTCTCCGACTACGAGGACACCCCGGAGGACGAGTACAGAAAGCGGGAGAGGAAGATAAAGTCCCGAATCGGCGCCGCGCTGGACGCCAGCATCGACATCGACGCCGGCGGCGAGGCCGACTTCGGCTGGGAGACGCTGCCGAACCAGTCGGTGACGGTGGATGAGGCGCCGGTCGTCGCGGTGGACAGACAGGGCGTGGAGTACATCCCGGCGCCGTCGCCGTCGTTGGAGGAGCAGCAGATGCGGCGGGTGGACAACCTCGCGGAGCTGGACCAGACGCTGGAAGTGTTTCAAATCGAAGCAGACGCTGAAGCGGGCAGCAACGATGGCGTCGGCATCGGCGTCTCTGTCGGCGGACAGTTAGAATTCGGCGCCGATGTTGAACTGGTTGACGAGGAGACGATCGAGCCGCTGGACCGCAGCCAGGTGCCGCATTAATCGCGAGGGCATGATTGAAAGGATATGAAATGGAAAATCAACGCAGCAGTCAAGGACCACTGTAGAATTAGTGGCAAGGATTGTTAAATTTCCTAAAATTTGTCACATTTCCGATTAACTACTGTATATGTAAGTTGGGCGAACAGTTTTAAAAAGATTAATAAAACATGTCGCAGCCACGTACAACTGAAGTAAAAGGATGCGGAACCTCAACTTTTTTAGAAATGAGCTGGAGGCCAAGGTAAAGAACGTATTTTTGCTGCATGGCTAGTGCAGAAGTATATGCTCTATAGAAATCGCATTTTTCTTGAACAAATTTGTCATGACAAAACCCCATTCAGCGCTCATCAGCTCATTTCCAAGAAAATCGAGTTTAGCGTTCTTCTACTTCAGTTGCCCATAGTTAGTAGCGTCCTCGTACTACTTTTAGTAGGCTTTCATTTGATTGATTCCAGATCAAATACGTTATAACCTATCTCTTCGATCATAAATGCATCGCTACTCAGTGTTTGATGCAGTAAGTTTAGTTTGCCAGGCAAATTTACAATATCACCTGTTCTGCTTTTAGAACCTTGCTATAAAAGTGTGTATAAACTGCTACTAACAGCTTTGATTTAGCACTGGCCACTGTATTACCTTGGATACCCAGAATGCTTTTACCCGTATAAGAATTGATTCAAGAATAACATATTCAATATTTAAAAAATCTAATTTTTCTGTGCAAATCGAAACTACTAATAGTAGTGAAGTTTTATATTGAAATTTTTTGCGTGCCCTAGTAATTAATTAATATTCAATTATTATGTACGTTTTTTATTCGTAAAGCCAAAACTTTTCTCTTACGACTTTTCACACTCCAGTTTCTTCTAAAAGCTGGAAAGTATAACTATTAATTAATGAGAAATACATTGACACTTATCCAACTATGCATAACGGAGGTAATATTAATCATTTTTAAACGCCTCATTTTATTTTTAATTCACTCAGACAAGCCAGCACTCAATCTACGCAATCCCAGATGTCTCAGCATTTAATCTACATGTAAGTACCCCAGGACATGCTCGCACTAAACACTTCTGAAGGCGCAGTATTTCTTCCTCCACTCCGCCAGGTGGCTCCTGGATCTGCACTCCGCGGGCCATAAAAGCAATGAAATCTTAATTCCACTAATTAAGTTGGTATGCAAAGGTGCAACACGATTAAAAGCAGCAAATTATGGGATGCAAATTGCATCTAATTGCCTATTTTATTTCACTAACCGAACTGGTAAACTGTTTAGTTGGTTACAACTCAAAAATTTGAGGTGATGATTTGTGTGAACTAATTAAAACTGCTAAGTGCCGGTTGGCATACAGACAATAAGCATGCACAGTCAATAAGTATTAAAATGTTGAATTAAAAAAGATACAATAAACTGCAAAAGCAAAGCACCTTGGATTTGGAAACACGCACGATTAGAAAACTATAGACAATTATTAATGAATACAAAAATATGATTTACACAGCTAGGCTATGCATATATATAAAATATGTCCAATGCAATACCTGGATAGTGAGCTGATCGAAAACGCATTCATTCATCAGACTGCTGGCTCCGCTGCCGGAGCCGCTTGCTCAGTGCAAAATCTGGCGACTTGGCCACAGTGAGCGGCTTCTCACTGCGGTGGATCCTCATTGGCTTGTAGTGTCTGATTGGCTGCGCCTTGGGCACAGAGGCTGCTCGCAGCTGCTGGATCTGCTGCTGCTCTCGCCTGCACAGGCTGTCCTTGCGCTGCTGCCTGAGCTGTTCGTGATGCCGCTCTCGCTGGATGCGCAGAGTCTCCCATTTTGAGCGTTGCTGGCAGCGGCTCTCGGTTGCTAGGCGAGGCCCACCAGCAGCCGACTCGCTGTTTTCATAATCTACAGACAAGCAAATTGCACAGTTGGGTCTTTAAATATTCACTTTAATACACGATACTGGCCACAGATACGAGAATAACCAGATGGGCCACTCAGCACATTTGCGTGCAAGCTACTTTCAGTTCAGTAGTAAGTTAAACTAAAGCATTTTAATGTATTTTTAAAGCCAAGGCTCATTTATTTGCTCTTACCCTTAAACCCTCCAATCGCGCCTTTCCACACTACCCCCGCCCCGCCCCATTTTTATTGCCTTCCTCGAACTCCAGTATAAAGCTACCATGTACATTTCAGTGGACTGGCCAATGTACATTATTGCTGAACCAATTAGCAAGACTGTTTACGCCTGCAATCTTGGGCTTCTAAACTTATCAAAGTCGTTTCAGCTGGCTTTATTTTTATAAAATAGCTTATGTATTCTTCTTTGCTACTGAACTGAAAGTAGAAAGCTGTTTTACTAAGCATTTGTGCCTGAGTGGCCCATCTAGTCATTTTACGAGCTAGTATCTGTGACACTGCCAATTCCAACCAAGATGCCAAATTGGTAAACCAGTTTCTTGCAGAACCCAATGAAATTTAGTTAAGTTCTATAACTAATATTTTATAACTCAGCTTTTAAAATTATTAGTGTTAAAATGCTTAGATTGCAAGGTTATTAATATTTTATAGTTTGTAAAAGAGTTAATAGATAATCAGATATACTAAAAATCAAAACTAGATCTAGAAAAAGTTTTTATCTGCTTGCAGACTAACAAGCTGCAGACAAAATAATAACACATTAGAACTGCCATATAAATGAGCACTTAGGTGGAGTCATGAATAGCAATGGTTAAATTTGCATAGAAATGTCTAGTTATACTCAATGCTAGAAGCACATGTTATTTAATATCTAGCTCTATTTCCTTTAACTGTGCTTAACCCAAAGCCATGCATTTTTTCTCTAATGAAATATGTCTAGACCAAATGCCAAACCATAGTCTTTCTTAAAGATGTGTCATGCATTGTCCTATCCTTAATTCCTTCCTTCATATATGAGTCAAGCCTATAACCATTAATACTTAACTCTAAATGCAAACTATTTAGTCCTTAATTCCCTAATTCCTATTTAGCTCAAATTCCTTTCCTTAATTTATGAGCCACTTTAAAATTTTCAATTCCAATTTAAACCAAATATTTGGTTGATTGAATTTGATTCTAAATATTCCAAACAATTGCCATATCCCTAATGTATACTAATAGTTAGACCCATAGATACTAAAATAACTAGATGGGCCACTTAGGCTTACTTCTACTTTCAGTTCAATAGCAAAGAATATGCTCGTACATAAGCTATTTTATAAAAAAGCCAGCTGAAACGACCTTGATAAGTTTAGAAGCCCAAGTTTGCAGGCGTAAACAACTTGCTAATTGGTTCAGCAATAATGTACATTAGCCAGTCCACTGAAATGTACATGGCAGCTTTAGGCTGGAATTCTAAGAAAGGCAATAAAAATTGGGGTGGGGTAAGGGATAATTTGGAAAGGCACAGTTTGAGGGTTTAAGCTTAGGGGTAAGAGCTAATGAATAAGCCTTGGTTTTAAAAATACATTAAAATGCTTCTGTTTAACTTGCAACTAAACTGATTATAGTTTGTACACAAATGTGCTAAGTGACTAATCTAGTTATTCTAGAATCTATAATTTAACCATATGCCTTATAGCTGGGTAAAGAACTTTTGCATTTAAAAACATGATAAAAATTGATAAAAGCCAAAAACATTAACTATTAACTAATGGTAATAGATATATAGTCCTTTAATCTTCTTAAGACTAAAATGTGCCTTTGGTTTTGGCCTTGTGACTTGATAAATATTAAAACTTCTTCTATAAGGTAGCATGATTATTTCACTTAGTATTCAAGTTGAATTCCTGCAAAAATGCTAACTTGTTTTAATGCTTAAATAAAAATATTTATTTTTTGTTATAAATGTATATGAAAATTTGGCCATCTTGAACTTTAGGTAAATAAAATACTACCAATTTTCCAATTTTCTGAAACTTTGCCAGAGTCTTAGAGGTTGTCCAAAATGATAATAAAGCAAAAAACTGCAAAACATTACCCTCAGAGGTAACAGGAGCTTGATTTGTTAATCTCCTATGTAACAAATGGTAATTTGATCCAAGCAGTGATTCTCTTATTATTGATTACTACTAGCCATACATTCTTTTGTTCAGTGCTGGGCAAGTTAATCAATTTTTTTAACTCGTTAAAAGTTAAAAAGTTAATTTAATTGCTCCAAAAAAATTAACTGTAACTAGTTAATTATTTAACTTTTGCCCAAAATTTAACTTCTGAAAAGTTAAAAGTTAAAGTTAATAATTCCCTAGTAGTCCTTGGGTAGAATATCAATAGATAATAGTTGAAGATTCCAGAATCTTCCGGAATATTCTATACATTATAACTTGTAACTGAAATATATACATGTAATAGTTTGTGACGCATTAAATAATGCTTAGAAAGATGTATTAATTTTACTTTTTAATGGCATACAAGCTGTTGAAACCCGCGGATTTTGAACCCGGGGAACTCCATTTCCCGGAATTATTAACTTTTGTCATTTAACTTTAACTTACAGAAAAAAATTAACGATTTTTGTTAACTAGTTAATACATAAAAAATTTAACGAAAATTTAACGATTTTTAAAAAAAATTAACTAGTTAATTAACTAGTTAAACAATTAACTAGTTAACGCCCAGCACTGCTTTTGTTTACCTATACTAATTTCTACTAATCTGCATTGTCTCCATTTCAAAGGAAACTATAGCTGCTAATATCAATTGGTTTTGATAGGATTATAATTTTTTCTCCATGGTTGTGTTTTTGATAACTTGTTGCATTTTTAAGCTTCATTTCAATTTCCCCCCCCCCTAGGACCCCCCTCAGTCTCCAAATTTATCTACCTAATCTTCAATAGACTTCCATGCCTCTACTGAAGTACATAAAATCAATCCCCATGAAGATTCTCCCCACCCTAAACCCCCCCCCCATTCCTTATATCCTGATGGTTGGCTTTAAGCTACAAAAAAAGGATGCTCAAATTTGAATTCAGCACCATCAAAAACCCCTATAAAGACAATATTATGATCCTATTAAAACTGCAACTATTTTATCTACCTAAAGTTCAAGAAGGCCGAAAATTTGCCTATAAAAGGAAGTGAGTTTTGCCTTGAAATAAACAACTGTCTCGCACTCTTGCACAGTTTGACTACTTGAAACAATCAGTTTGATATTACAACTTAGACATTTAAAAGAGAATTTAGAACAACTTATTCATTTGGGATTCTAAGAAAGGTTCAAAAGAGGTTGCAAAGGAGATACTTAGTGATCTACTGTGCAAAGCAATACTTAAAAATAGCGCCATGAAAAGTAGGCTACTCAATTGGATATATATATACAGTGTTGGGCACTTCCGTTACCGAGTAACTTGCAAATGGTAACG
Source organism: Macrostomum lignano (assembly GCA_002269645.1). Taxonomy (NCBI): domain Eukaryota; kingdom Metazoa; phylum Platyhelminthes; family Macrostomidae; genus Macrostomum; species Macrostomum lignano. The sequence goes on from NIVC01001361.1 coordinate 61,119, forward strand.
CAAGTTACTTTTTCGTAAAGCGTTCCTTACACAAGTTACTTTTTTATTTTAGTAACGGAGTAACAGTAAGTTACTCAAATTTCAGAAGTCCATTACAGTTACTTTGCAACAATCGCAATATTTAAATTTAAAACTGAAATGCTTAGCTATTTCGCCAGTTGTCACATGTTATTGCATTTTTCATTCCTAAATTCAAAATTAAGTGAATAGTATCATATGGTATTGCGCTTAATTAATGAAGAAATACTTGAAACATGTTTTACTTTGTTAATTTCGGTAAAATATTTTCACCTTTCATTTTCGTTACTAAAAATTTTCAAGTTTGATTCAAACAAACAACCAAAGAAAGAAATTCATCTGTAGCCTCCACAAGTCCCTCCACTGGCACTGCAGTACACTACACCATTTTATACAGTTCTATTTATTTTACTCTATTGAATTATTGATATTCGTTAATTTTATCATTTATAATTTTAATTATTGATTGCCATTGCCCATTGGTCCTTCTACTTGCCTCACATCGTGTCGCCAATTCCTGTCTCTGTCTGTTAATTGGTTAATCCCAATGCCCAATGGCAAATTTCGGTAACAACAATGTGAAAAAATGTGCAATGTGAAAAAGCAGAAAATTTTGTTAATAACATGGGTAACAGAAGTGAGTAACGGACAGTAACTTAAAAGTTACCAGGTTTTTGTCTAAAGTTACTAGGCTAACGTAAGTTACTTTTTTAAAATTGGTAACGTAAGTTACAGTAATGCAAGTTTACTTTTTTTGAGTAACTTGCCCAACACTGTATATACTAGTACTAGACTGCTCTGGCCAAAGCACTACTATACATAGACACTACTAGAATTAGACATTAGATGCTACTAGAATTATACATAGAATGCTACATAGAAATGTAGACCTATTAAATCAATCAATTCTAAAAAATAATTAGACACATTAATAGGGGAACTAGTTACTTCAGTGACAGTCAGTTTGGTGACAGTCACTTTGGTGACAACCATTTTGGTAATAGGTTACTTTGGTGACAAACGTATGTGTCGAGCCAATGCAAATGGTTCAATAGGACATTTTTGTAAAAAAACCTTTTGGTCAATAATTTAAACTCGATTTTGAATTTAAGTTAATAGCTGTCTTAGAAATGACTATATTTCAATGTCCTGCTAAGTGAAGATACAAAATATATGTAAGGTAGGCCTACAATATAATTTTTTGTTTAAGCAAAGGGTTTCTAAGAAATAAACATAAAAAATTTGCTCTAGGGCCTAAGAAATGAATCTAACTCTTAATTAATATATCTTATAATTTTACCTTTACATCTATGCTTTGCTGATGTGCATGGACAAAGTATTTTATATATTTATTTTGTAAGCTTTTGACAAGTTACATTTTCAACAAAATAATATAGCATGTTTCTGAGAAGCTGCACTTTGCTTTGAAAAGAAATCTTAAAAATTATAATATACATTCTTTTTCTTAGAAACACTTCACTTTAAACAAGCAGTATACTTCCTTTTCAAAACTGACCTATTTAAGCAAGGCATTAAATTACGAGTGACTAATCTAGAGTATTTATTTCAGTTTAGATGTGAAATTATGCACACATTATTTTGTCACCAAAGTAACCTGTCACCGAAATGGATATCACCGAAGTGACTGTCACCGAACTGACTATCACTGAAGTAGGCCCTAATTGTAATTCATTAATAATAGGACAACTTTAGTAGCACATATCAGTAGGATTTTAAAAAAAGGAGAGCCAAAAAGCCTAGTAGGCCTACAACTTGATGCCAGCAGCCAGGATTTTAATAGAGAGAAGTTAACCCCTAGTACATTTTTATTATATTTTGATTTTTATGCATTATTATCTCTAAAGTCAGCCATGCACTTTTTAAAAAATTAAACAACTTATTAATTAAAATTAAATATTTTTTTAAAAATAAAATAAAATAAATCAATCAGTCCGTTTAAATATCAAGCAGGCAGCAGTAGCTGCATCTTTATTTTGTTACAATTGATATATTTGGAAAATTTGCCAAAATGGCCTAATATTGTTGCTGAAGTGACTATTGCCAAAATGTTTTGTCACCAAAGTGTCCATCACCAAATTGTCTTGTTGCTAAAGTAACTGGTAGTCTATGTGATGACCATAATAAGTATAAATATAGGCAACATGGAATGTTCTAAGGGCAAGGCTATGTATTGTATGCTAAACTCACCAGATTGAGAAACAGAAGCAGCTGTCTTAGCAGAAGTAACAGCTGTATCCTCTTCAATAACAGATAGTTTGTCAGTTAGAAAATCATTAGATGTACATGGCTCACTGCATGTTAGGCCTAAACTAATTTTACTATCTGCTCCAGACTCAGACTGCTGTCGAAAGAACCATGAATCATCAACTTTAGCCTCCTCAATGCAATCAAGCTTTTGCGGACAGTCTATGCTATCAAACATATTGCTTTCAAACAAATTAGGTCTACACGTCTCTGGTTTAAAATCCATCTGATAAATCTACTCACTAGGCCTAAATAAACTTAGCAAGAGGTCGTCACAAGTTTTATAATAGATGCCTATAGACTATAGTATAGAGCCGAGTGATGATTAGATCTAACAGAGTTCTTTATTTAGTTTCGATCTGACACTGGATTCGATTTAACTAGTTAAGATTGGTAAGATCGTAAGATCAGTGTAACTCGATCCCCGCTGGGATTCTGGGAAAAAGATCACAAGCATCCAACATCCAACGTGAGCCGCGAATTTAAATTTGCTGAAAAGCGAGTTCCTAGAAAGCTCAGAGAATGCTATTCACGAGTAAAATAAACACATACGCTCATAGTCGGATCTAAATGGTTGGAATTGTTTACCAAAAGAGTTTGATTCTCAGTAGAATTGTTTGCTCAAACCCAGCAATTATTTTAGCTTAAAACCTCATCATATGACACCCAGGCATCTCACCAAAGTCCCTTAGCAGTCTTATGCAACACAAAGTTGCTTCAGCTCTTTCATGTGGCAGTACAGAATATTAAGCTTTTCACGAATATTATTTCCAGAACCAGAATAATTCCGATTCCAGAACCAGAATCGGTAGGAAAATGAAAAGCTTCGAACTCATTTTATGTTTTTCAGTCTTTACAATGTACATGTAATTTGTCTTTCCTTGACTTTGTTTACTCTTGGATATGGCAAAAAACAGATTAATAATATAGCAATTGACGGTTTCAAATATATTTTACTGTTAAAGCGTAAACATGACAATTCGGATCCAGAAATTTTCTCGATCCAAATTCCAGAACCAGAACACGGTTCTCTGGAACCAATTCTGAAAATGGAGCAGGTAATTATATGAAGCTCAAAAACCGATCGATTCTTTGATTCTGGAATTTGTAAAATGAACTCATTAGTTCATAAAGATACCGCGCTACTTACTGTTCGAAAAAATACGAAGGTGAGTGACTTATCCCATGGACAACTAGAGTAGTCTACTCTAGTCCGTGCAGACTTATCCGTGCAGCAATGCCAGGTACGTGATTTTTGCCCGTATTTAGGACACAATTTTTATGCAATGCCGATAATTTTGGGCGTCCAAAACTGATCAGCGTTCTATATTTCATATATTTGAAATAGAAATACAACAATATGAAAGTCAAATTTTCATTATGGAACTATATAAAATACAGCAGAGTAACATATTTTGCATGCTAAATTAACGAAATGTTATAATCTTCTCATCCCCAGAGCTGATCAGATCAAACGCGAATCATTGATTTCTTTATGAAAAAATGAATATTTATCGCCGCTGATATTTTTCAGGAAATTATAGCCTTAAAAAATGACAGGATCTATGAGTTTTACGTTCTGTTATACTGGTCATTGGTGGAACCTCGAGGCATCTTTCGCGATCTGGTGCTCGACTGGTCCCCCCACCTTTGGAAATAAATCAGTTTCTGGCGCAGATTCCTATACCCTATAAAAGCTCCCTCTCTCTAGGATCATAAGTTCACCTGGGGAGTAGTAGTTCGGTCGATAGCGAGCGGTCCCCCTCCTGGTGTCGGGCCAGCCTAGTGGGTTATTTAATTCGGCCAACTGCCCGGTCAGGTGGAGCGGCCGGGTGGGAATTAACCGCACCCCTTCGAGGTTATAGCCCGGCCCCTAACCTTTATCAATGGCCTTCAAGCCGACTATGGATAAGCTTTCTTAACTATGGACGGGGCCTCATTCAACCCAACCTCAGTCCGAAGGACCGACCGGCCGACTGACTCAAACTGCAGGTGGCAAAGGGAGGACGTACCGGTCGGCTCTGCTGGTAGATCCAATTGGAGCCATCAAAAACAAGGTACCCAAAGACCTGCCAGCTCTTCTGGTGGATCAAAGGGAACCGTGAGCTCTGAGCCTATAGAGGACCCACCAAACCTGGCAGATCCGACGAAGCTCAATGGGCTCGGCTTGGGCGCAAACGCGCTACGAGGGTAAAACAAACGACAATACCTTTCGTGGTTTTTGTCCCTGCAAAGAGCACCACTGCCCAATGCTTGAAGATGCTTGAAGAAGAGCACCACTGCCAGATTGGAACCTACAATCATTCGATGGATGGAGCCACCCAATTGCAGCGGGAATTGTTACTGAGGATTTCATGCGACCGTGCGGTCAGAACTTTCAAGGCTTTCAAATCTCCTGGACCCGATGGTATTTACCCTGTTCTTCTTCGCGAAGCAGCTAAGATACCCACGTTCTTAAGACTTACCCGCAATCTCATGCGGTCCTCTATTCCTCTGTTCCCCAGCCCTTTCAACAGCTTCGGAGGTTCTTTTTGCGCCTCTCGCGAAAAGACATCCGGGCTGCCGTACCGGCTGCTTCTCCAGGCACCAGTACCTGCGGGACAATGCCACCAACGCCAACTGTAGTTTCTGCAACTCAGGTGACGAAACTGCTGAGCATTTTGTCAGCATCTGTCTCGCCTTCACGCGAGCCAGACTCACTTACCTCGGGTCATACATGTACCTGTACACATCAATTACTGAAGCGTGCAAACCCAAAAACTTTAATCAGCTCATGCGCTACCTCCGTGCCACTCGCAGGGCTGAACTCTCCTTTCCAGAGAGCACCATAGCTGCTGGCGACACTGGGGGACCTCCCTGGGCGGCGCCAACCCTTCGTCCATAGCGACGCGCCGGCCGTTCAGAGATTAGCGGAATAGGTGTTCGCACCTTCCCGCTGTGTCCCTTCCCAAACAGCCCTGCTCAAGTCAAGTCAAGTTCTTGTTCAAATCCCGAACTTCGGCAAAGCATTCTCGCCCCCGACAGCATCAGTTCGACTCCACCAGCAACTACAGCGACGCCAGTGTTTACGCCGCCTTGAACTGCCCGGATTGTCATCTAGTATACATGCGTATATTCCCTCCCTTGCCAATAACATTGATTGATGCCGAGGCAGATGCGGCCAAATTACTTTTGAAAAATCATTAGACATTTAGTTAATCTGCATGTCTAAAGTCATGTTGCGAGAGTATTCGTACAGTGCTGTGCTGCGGATGTACGAGAGAAGTTAAGGTTCAAATAATGTATAATTAGCTACATTTATAACAAATCTACAAGCCCTATAACTAATATTGTGCCCTATAACTAAATTACGAACAGCTCAGAGATAGCGTGCGTCACTGTGCGGCAGGTACATCGCCATGGATTTTTATACGGCGGGGGACAAAGCAAAGAATTTTACATGTACGGGCAGGCACTCATTTTGGCGCCGCAGGCACTCATTTTTGCGCCACAGAAACTCATTTTGGCGCCACAGAAACTCATTTTGGCGCCACAGAAACTCATTTTAGCGCCGCAGGCACTCATTTTAGCGCCGTAAACACTCATTTTAGCGCCGCAGGCACTCATTTTAGCGCCGCAGACACTCATTTTAGCGCCACAGGCACTCATTTTGGCGCCGCAGGCACTCATTTTGGCGCCGCAGGCACTCATTTTAGAGCCGCAGACACTCATTTTAGCGCCGCAGGCACTCATTTTAGCGCCACATGCACTCATTTTAGCGCCATAGGCACTCATTTTAGCGCCACAGGCACTCATTTTAGCGCCAAAGGCACTCATTTTAGCGCCGCAGGCACTCATTTTAGCGCCGCAGACACTCATTTTAGCGCCACAGGCACTCATTTTGGCGCCGCAGGCACTCATTTTGGCGCCGCAGGCACTCATTTTAGCGCCGCAGACACTCATTTTAGCGCCGCAGGCACTCATTTTAGCGCCACATGCACTCATTTTAGCGCCACATGCACTCATTTTAGCGCCACAGGCACTCATTTTAGCGCCACAGGCACTCATTTTAGCGCCGCAGGCACTCATTTTAGAGTCGCAGGCACTCATTTTAGCGCCGCAGGCACTCATTTTAGAGCCGCAGGCACTCATTTTAGAGCCGCAGGCACTCATTTTAGAGCCGCAGGCACTCATTTTAGAGCCGCAGGCATTCATTTTACAGCCGCAGGCACTCATTTTAGCGCCGCAGGCACTCATTTTAGCGCCGCAGGCACTCATTTTAGCGCCACAGGCACTCATTTTAGAGCCACAGGCACTCATTTTAGCGCCGCAAGCACTCATTTTAGCGCCGCAGGCACTCATTTTAGCGCCGCAGGCACTCATTTTAGCGCCACAGGTACTCATTTTAGCGCCGCAAGCAACTACTAAGGGATTCCGAATGGCTCGATTTTGCGAAGGTCCGTCGGGCTGATGTCGGCCTCTAGCACCGCGGCAAGGTGCTCCCTCGGGGTGTACCACCTCCCCCGGGGTGTACCTCCAGCGGGGTGGGTGTCCAGCGAGTGTACCTCCAGCGGGGTGGGCCTCCCGCGAGTGTACATCCGGCCGGCTGGGCGTCCAGCGAGTGTACCTTCAGCGCATGGGCCTCCCTCGGGGTGTACATCCGGCGGGGGGATTCCCGCCCCTCCCACCAATGTCGTGTGCACGCGGTTAGTGTAGGAAGGAAACCCCCGATGCTGACGCAGCCCTGTACACTGAGCAACCGGCCCCCATGCGGGGGACAGAGAGCAGCCCTGTAGCTGGGGACAGAGAGCAGCCCCTGTAGCAGGAGGGGTAGTGCGTGGAGAGCCGCCATCCCCCTGTAGCAGGGGACAGATAACAGGCGACCCCTGTAGCAGTATGAGGTGGGGTACAAAGAGACACGGGGTGCTGGGACAGAGAGTGCGTGGAGGCACCCTGCGCTGCCCTGGCATGTCGCAGCACGCGGCGTGGACAGAGAGGGAGTATGAATCACACCCCCCGCGGAGAGAGCGGCCCAGTCTGGAGGCGCGGGACAGACCGGGGGTGAGTGATAGAGAGCTCCCCCAGGGCAGTAGAGGACTTGAAAAGAAAAAACACGTATTTTAGTTGTTTCAGGTTCAGGCCATCCGGCAAACAGAGCAAAGCTCTCCAACAGTGTTTTATTTAGCATAAACTACGGGGTAGCGCCCCAACACATTAGCATAGTAGCGAACAGATGCGTTCTGCAAGCAATTAACAATCAAGTAGGAGTAGGGCTCCCTAGTGGCGTCTTCGTACATTTGAACAAAACTTTTTGGGTTAGCGGGGACAAGCTGCTTTGCAATATGGGCGACTGTACTAACGTCCCGTACATTGCGGAACAATACAAGGTAGTTTGCGTTAAGGGATTGAGTGCGGTGCTCCTTGCCCTTGGCAAACAGGTTTTGTACAAGGTACCAAAGCCGGAATCCCACATGGCTGACTTTGCGAGTGAAAAATGCGGTAAAAGCAGCGTTTTTTTCCATGGCTTGCATTTGATCATCGACAACGAGTAGAATATTCGGAGCGGGAACATAGGTTTCAGGGTTAAATGTAGACGAGCGAAAATTGACAGGGTACGGTAATTCAAACAGTTCCGGGTCTGGATAGTGCCCAAACCAATCAACGCGAACAGGCTTAGGGTCCTGAAAAAACTCGTTTCGCAGCAATTCTTTAACAAGAGTTGTTTTTCCGCTCTGGTTAACACCAGCAAAAATCGCCGAAGTATTTGGAGCAAACTTTAGAGCGTCAGGATCAATTGTTTGGTACATTTTCAGGGCGAGTTGACACTCCAAATATTAAAAACTATTTTATTTGTAGAACATGTTTTCGAACCATCAAATCATTTTCAAGCAGATTGGTAGAGTAACATTCCCTTAAAATCTTTTCAATCGACAACCCCTCTAAAAAGTGCTTTTCGGCCACAAAAATCACATGCGGCCCACACGCTACACTTAGAGGGTGTTGAACAGGGTGGCGATTCATAGCAACAGGTGAATGTACATGCATCGAGATCCAAGCCGAGAGCAATTCCGGCACGGGTTCAATACACAGGGGTCAAAAAATGTCACACTCTTATCATCGTGTAGGCAAATCAGTCCCCAGTGGGTGCCTGGCAGATTACCCGTGTCAAAATTAATTACATATGCAGCAGGGTAAACAGGTGCAGGAATTCTGTCGAGAGGGCAAACGTGCACTTCCACAGGTAGTTTTAAACGCTCCAAAATTTCCAACGTGTTCATACGTAGTCCAGAATGGGCTGGCGGCCTCTAGTGATTTGCACGCGTTGTCAAAGTAACCAAACACCAAAACGTTAATCCCGGCAGGTAGGGCTGCAGAAAACTTTATCTGTAGGGTCAGATTCCCTCTCTCGCGAGGCATGCTATGTCCACCCAGTTCCATGTCGGGCATTAGATTCCACGCAAATAAGCAGTAACCGGCGCGATAATCCGAATATGACAGGTCAATGTCCAAATCGCGATTCATTTTCCCTAGGCTCTTAAACAGCATGGCGTATTCGCGAGCATAGTTTTGGGCAGCGAACCTTGGAGTGAATGGTTGACCGCACAGACTGACACCGTCCTTGTACAGGGCCACACTGTCCGCCCCAAATGGCTCGAAATTGAACGGATTATGGGTGGCCACCCCGTTATATGCGGCACTATTGACCATCCCATAATGACAAGTTTAGGCTTCTGCTCCGGGAAAATATTATTGATTGACACGTCGCGAACTCCTACAGCGACAGAGGTGTTGTGTACAACGAGGCGCTCGATGGGGTAGACTGCATTCTGAGTCGCCAGCTGTTCTTCAATCTCCAAGGCCAGTTGGGGGTTAGCCTTTACCCGACGAACGTGTAATTTTGCACTTTGAAGAACCAACTTTGCATCAACCCCTTCGGCGTGATTCTCTACAACGAATCCCGAATTTTGCAGAGTGAGCGTAACCACCATATCAGTGTAGGGTAGCAGCATACGATCGTTGGTGACAAAAAAGTCGAGACTAAGAGGGCCATACAGGTGAAATGTTCGAGAACCGGCAGCCATCGCCTTGCGAGTTACAAAGCCAGGATTTCCAACCGCAGCCATTTGACCCCCAGCGTCTTTAGCGTAGCCCATCATCCGCAGTTGGTTAGACTTTGAATCAGACCCATAACTCAAGCATGTACGAATGTACGCCTTGTAGGCGTGGTTGTTGTTGCTAGACTCGATATGTGTACCATTTATGGAAAGAGACACGTTTTTGAACATGGTCTCCAAGAGGTAATTGATTGGCGCCACGTTTGAATCCGCCGCCAAATCGGCTCCATTAGCTCTTTTAATACAACCTTTAATCTCGAGATCAATGTCATTAAGATCGACAAACGTCTCGCCGCCCACAATTCTAAACTCAACCACACTCGCATTTTCGACGCTGGCAACCGGGTGGATTTCTTCAGTAGTTGAACCTACAGCGGCAATCTGGTGGGCTCGAGGGGCAAAGAGCTCAAACTCGGACTTTGTACACAGACACTCGGACATGTTTAGTAGACAGACTCGATTCGGCGAATCTAATTGAAGCGGGGCTTTTTATTTATAGTGCTGAAAATGTCTGAATTGAGACGCTTCGGAGCCTTTTTTCTTCTTCGTCCGCTACCCCTTTGGGTAACCGTGTCTTTAAAGGCGTCCTTGGCAGCCTGAACAGAATTGCGCAGGACAGACTCCTTCAAATTGCCTCCTTGCTCGAGGCTATCGTTAACAGTAGTTGCTAGGGCTCTAGTACCATGACGGAGAACGTTTTTACCAAAACTCTTTAGAATTGGCAGCGCGAAGCGGGCAATGCTTCCAAACAAACCGTTGCCCCTCTGGGCGCCCGCGAAAACAGGCAAAGCTCCACCAATCAGAATAGAAGGCATGATTAAGCACTAGGATATAGTTTACTGAGGCTGTGCTGTTTATTTATAGCTTCTTTTCGCGGATGTTAACGCTCAAGACGGTCTTGCCCCTCATTACTTTTGTCATATCCCTGCCCATATCATCGTTAATTTGTACTTCAATAGTTTTGAATGGGTGCTTAACCAGCGGTAGATATGCCGGATTGACAAACTCGTAGTACTCGCGACCGCCCTGAACTTTGGGATCCATCGGTATAGCTCCCAACAGAGGAACTTTAACGTCTCCTACAATAACAGAATCGACTATGCTCGAATAGATGTACATTGTTTGTATTCCACCGGTTAATTCCATTGATGCGTTTGCGTAGAAATCCGATATACCGAAAAATGGGGTTGTATAATCATGCTCTGGGAAACCAAGCACGCTGGTCAAGCGCCCCAACCCAAACATGTAATCCACCGAGCCGATGTAATAACACCTATTCGTAACTTCGCTGTATCCGAAAAAGTCCTTTCTAGGTGCTGGAGCCGCTATGAGATCTTTGATCCGTTTCCAAATTAAATCGTTGAGTTCCTCCACCAATCTTTTAGGTGTACTATAGTATCCACCCTGCATAAAATAGATTTGATCAGACGCTGCGCTAGTAACTTGTCTTATTATTGGAGCGTGGTCCATTGACTGTACAGTCGGTTCCTCAACAACTGCGGTGATGGAGGCTGCACACCCCGCGTGTAATACGAGTTCAGTAGGTAGATCCTCATTAGACTCGAAGCCGGCGACTAGTTTAAACACCTTGGGTAGGGCATCCGGGAATTTGATGCCGACGGTGGATTTTGAAGTATTCACAATCATAAAGGCGGTTGGGGATGTTCTTAAAAAGACAATTTTCTTATTATCCCCTTCAACGTATCGGATACCGTTTAGAAAGCCGGAAATACATTCTTCAGGGGTTTTCAGACCCGCTGCGAGACAAAGGCTTGCAAACGACGAAGCCGTCAAGAGGCCCTCCTGTTCGCGAATGGTGATCGGTATAGATTTTTTGAAAGATTCAAATTCTTTGGTAAAGTAGATCCGTTCGAGGCAAACCTCATGATTCGGAAAGTGGAGAGTGTCCGGTAAATTAATAAAATAATGAGCCGGATTATTTTCGGGATAGTGCTCGGGGCACGCATTGCTAGGCAGAAAGAGATGCATGGTAGCCACGCATTAGTTATTATTACGTTGACGTATATTTATAACTTCATTTACAGGTACAAATGAATTAAAAGTGTCGGGATAACCGCGCCAGCTAACGTAATGGTGCGCAACACCATTTATTAACACGTTTCTACGCAAAACTTTATTGATTACAAAACGCTCGGGTCGGGTAGATTTGGACAGTTCATTGTAGTAAAACCGTCCCTCAATCACTTCACCAGACAAATCAGAAATACGATAAAAATGTGGGGGTCCAGGGCAAACTTTGGATATAATGTACACCTCCTCACTATACATGTCGTATGCCTCCTTGTCGAATGCCCTGCGAGATTTCGAAATTCTCACAAAATCCCCCTTTTTATATACGGGGTCGTCTTTTTGCTGATCCGGGTAGAGCTTTTCCCACACACGCTTCTGATTGTGGAACCCTACACTTGACGGTTTCATCTCAATAGTAGAATGCGTCGTGTTGTTGTAATTGCCTACAAATTAGGTAAGTAGTCAACCCAACGCCACGTGTTGTTGTGCTCAAAGTAGCGAGCCAGACGCTTTCGAAGAGTTCTAATCAGCCTCTCGGCCATGTTTGCCTTGTACACAGAGTTGGTGCTGTACATTTTAACATTATTGTCTTTTAGTATGCGGCGCATTCGCTGATTATAAAACTCGGTACCCCGATCCACGTGAAGGTAAAGGGGGCGGGCAGGGAAATCATTCGCCAACATTGACTCAAACGCTGCGGGGGTATCACTCTTTAGTTTAATTGCCCTACAAAAAGCCTGCTTACTAAGCACATCAATAATAACTAGTATATATTTATGTCCGTCATTCCAACGTTTGTATCGCGACATGTCCATCAAATCGGCTTGTAGAGTTTCCATGAATCCTCCCGACATTACTTTTCCCGTTTTAAATGTCCTGTTGACTCTCCGGTGACGGGTGTAACTCGGTTGGGTTTCTAGCCATTCCCTGGTTTGGCGTCTTGTCAGGTTTGGCGCCAGACGTTTGGCCTCCTGATAGACACGGGCAGCATTTGAAAAAGCGGCGGCTCCTTGTTCGTAAACTCGACGAAGAGCGGTTAGAGCCCTCATTGACAACAAGTGTGGATGCACAGCATGAATAGTTGCACGTAATGTCGGCTGGGGAGTTGTCTACACAAAGCTTTGACGCGGCTGCTGCTGCGCCCATGACCGCCGGCGCGCGGTTATGTTTGGACTAGGGTTCTATTTATAAAGAGTCACGTATTTTTTCTTTTTCTCGGGTGGTCTTAGTTGGTAATCGTGATATTTACCCACCCCGGTACCTCGATCGACAAGTTTGGGCATAGCATTTACACCTTTGTTGCGCGTGGTCGTTAAATCGCGGGTGTCTGTCGCAATTGTGTGCTCATATTCATCGCGGTAATCGTCGGTACCAACCATATGGTCAACCTTCTTTTCCTCCACAGGGAGCTGTTTCCGACCGAGCATAGACATTGGTATACGGGCCTTGTCTAGCAGAGCCCAGAAAGCGGTTGAATATTTCGGGTGATTATTAGTGTTGGTGGTGACGGCTTGTAGAAGATCAAAAACGTTGCTGCCACCCCAAGTTTCACCATCAAAAACGACTTCCCACGATTGGTTGTAATTTAGGCTGGGGTGCTTTTCTGTTAGTATATTCCATATACGTTGTTGCCTATCAGAAAATAGCTGCTTTGTCGTCTTTTGGGGTTTTACTTTAGCCAATTGGGTCTGTAGCTTTGCATTGTACTCTACAAGTTTTTCGTACTCCGATTTTGGGGCAATTTCTCGCGGAGTACCCTGTCTAAGCTGATTGAATTCCTCCTCGGGGACCACAACGTACTTGTCCATTTTCAACGTCGTTGTCCTAGCAGACCACCAAACAGTCCAGTGATTAACGGTGCAGCAATCTTGGCGAGAATTGGTAGGAATCCTCCAACTTGAGGGTCCGATAGTATCATATTCTTCTTCCTATTTATAGACAGTTTTTTGTCGGCCATGTCATGCAGGGCTTCTCTATAACGTTTCAACCTTGCAAACTGTCTAGGGGATAGATCGATATTGCCCTTGAGTACATTGTGGCTTAACTCGCACAGACACTGCATCAACTCATTATCGGCTCCCCTAATAATGGCCCTCCTTCGATGTGGTCGCGCGTCACCGAGCTCCTCTAGCTCGCGACGGCAAGAACAAAGACGAGAAATTCCGTTTGTCATTATTAAGGTGGTAAGCATTGCGTGCATACATGTGCATATTTTGTTTATTTATAAGCAAAGCATAATTAGAGTTGCAGAATAGCAGTCACGTGGTCGTACATTTTACACAGTTCGTCATAGTTTCGTATTCCTAGGAACACTAACCGACCATTCTTTCCGCACAGCAGGCACTTGGCCTTGCGGAATGGGGACTTTATTACAAGCCCATTGAATACCTCACTCTCCCACTCAACCCAGCGCGAGCTCGAGTTGGCAAGGCGGAAAAAGTTTGGCTTAACATTAACTTCTGCACGATAAGTACCGGTAGTGATAACAACAGAGTTTGGTTTACATTGAGCAAAAAGACGCAGCACATCGTTGGTTGATTGGCAACCAAAAACAATGGCAGATAATGAACGTTTGAAAAAGTTTATTGTACACTTTCCGATCCTCAGGTTGTACAATGCCCGGGGTCTATGAAACGTTCTAGCGCGCGCCCAGTCCAAGTTCGGTAGGTGGTTCCACCTTGCGCAAAACACCCTGTTTACGCACACGACGTTCTGCAAGCGGTTTTTTCGGTTGCTTTTGTTTCCGCTCAGCTCCACCAGCTCCGCGCTTGCGTCCTACCTTGATTTTTAACGGTGGAATCCAGTAGCAGCGGTCAAACGCCTGCTTGGGAGCTTCTATGAATTGCAGTTGTTGAATTTTCGGCACCGCGGTTAGAACCGAGTCGTGAATCACCGCCGTGTCTAGGGCGAACAGTACTCTATAGTAGCCCGTCTTGTTCTTGTAGTCGGTGCACAACTTGCCGCTCTTGTCGTACATTTTAAAGTCGTGAGCCAATCCGAATGCAGCGCTGTCGCAGCCAAAAGTGGGGTTGTACCCCAATAGCGCCATTCCTTGGATAGAGAGCTGGTGACACACGGAATTGAACGCTTCTGGTATGCAGCTCTCCAAGTGCTTTTGGGAAAGAATGATGAATTCGCGGCCTTCATTGTCGGTTCTCACACCCTTGACAATCAGTACGGGCGTCGCATTGGCAAGATAGAGAGGGCCCTGTTCGTCGTACTCAATGTCGTACGTCTCGGTTCCGTTGTAGCTTGGACCTCTCGACTTGAGAGAGAATAGGTCGATCCTAACACTATTGTAGTCTTGAACGGTATCCATGTTGCTGCTGCTGCTGAGAGTGGGTCTCGCTCCTGAGCGCCTCCTTATATACCCTTGGCGCGGAGGGTGGGGTGGCTGGGCGTTTTTGTTATAGTCCTTCTTTAACGACACTTTCCGGTGTTGGAAATCCGGAAAAAATAAACCTTTTGTTTCGATCTTCTGGTCGAGGGGTTTGAGGCGTGTCGTGAATGCAGCTGCAGTGAGGGTTGATAGTCAACTTCGCTAGCACTGGTCTACTGTGTTTAGGTCGCCAAATCCTTTGGTGTTCCGTCCACGAGGGAGCAATCGGCTGGTGATTCCGGTACCGTATTTTCTCACGATGATCCTCTTGTAATATTGGGGCAATTATCTGCTCCATTCTTTGAAGATTGGCTTTGAAATGCATCTTGTCTCTAAAGTAGTAGTCAATTCGGGCATCTGTATATTCTTGGGTGCTGTAAGGCCCTTGCCCAATTTCGTCTACCTCGACATTAAAGGTGACTAATCGTTCGGGAATTGGTTTGCCGTGACAAATGCATAACCAGTCTGTGGACTTTTTCAGGGTCTCGTACTCTGCCCTTTCTTTGCTCGATAAAAGCGGGTAGTCTCGAGAAATCCAGCTCATTCCTCTGACTCGTCAGATTCGTCGAGAAAGAAATAGTGGAAGAAATTGTCGACTCTATTCTTTTCAACTGCACAAAGTATTTTGTCTGACAGGTGAAATTCGCAGTCTCCTTTTACGTACAGGCGCTTCCCGTCGATAACTTTGATAGATGCGCCGCCTCCGAGATCGTAATCTGTGCAGCTAGTGCCCAGAAATTTCATTCGATGCCATTGTGCTCGACTAAACACGGCTCCTGGACAGCTACAGTTTTGACAGTGGATGCGGAAACGCGGCTTGTTTGGGTCCCAATATCCCACTTCCAGCACTGCGTTGTCAACGTGGGTGTACACTATTTCCGATTGCCAGTACATTTCGATATTGTTGAGAAATACCAATTTTATTTATTTATAGGCTGCCGTCTGAACAGATTTCCAACCATTCCCTCCACTGTAGAACGGTTCTCTCAATTGATAAAAGTAAATACGCCGCTAGGAGCCCCCGGTTGCTGCTGCGCGCTTCGTAAAGACAGTTGAGATATGTGTCTCTATTTGCATACGCAAATGATACGGGTTCTGGCAGAATCCGGTTGATCAACTTTGATAATAACAACCTAGCAGTTCTACCATTGCCGTCGCTAAAGGGGTGTATGGTGAGAAACTTTTCTAGGAAATATGCTCCTGTCACTACTGCATCACGCAAGATTTGTGGCTCTTTTATGTCTCTAGTTAATTTTACCAGCTGCCGTTCAATATTTTCTGGGGCACTGTAATACATACTCGCGCCTGCTGGCTTGGCGTGCTTAATTCTATACGATCCTGCATTCGGGAGCAGTCCTCTACACACGCGTGTGTGAACTTGTCTAACAAACTCTGTGTCAATTAACCCCCTCGTGTCATTGAGGTGTTTTGCCGCACTCCATAGATTGGCTGTGACCATACAGGACCCGGTTTTTATCGCTTCTTCTGCTTCCTCCCAAGTCAACGCCACCTCTCTCTCCTCAATGTTTACTTCAGTTACGAATGCCAGCCGGGCTAGATACGTGAATTCTAAGCGCTCCTTTGCGGTCAATCCCTCGATTCTTTTCCTAGTGTCTGATAACAATCTTTCAATGAGGGGTAATCTGGCGCGCACGCTCTCGTTGCTGAAATAGGGGTTATCAGTTATACCCTCTTCCATGTTCTCCATACAGAGGGTTTTGTACACTGCTTCTATTTATGGTTGCATTAACACGTTGCTCGCGGCCTGTCTGTCCCTCTGCAGCCTGGGGGGCTCTCTATCACTCACCGCCGGTCTGTCCCTCTACCACCCCGGCCTGGGGAAGCTCTCTGTCCCTCCGTGTGACTCACACTCCCTCTCTGTCCACGCCGCGTGCTGCGACATGCCGGGGCAGCGCAGGGTGCCTCCACGCACTCTCTGTCCCAGCACCCCGTGTCTCTTTGTACCCCACCTCATACTGCTACAGGGGTCGCCTGTTATCTGTCCCCTGCTACAGGGGGATGGCGGCTCTCCACGCACTACCCCTCCTGCTACAGGGGCTGCTCTCTGTCCCCAGCTACAGGGCTGCTCTCTGTCCCCCGCATGGGGGGCCGGTTGCTCAGTGTACAGGGCTGCGTCAGCATCGGGGGTTTCCTTCCTACACTAACCGCGTGCACACGACATTGGTGGGAGGGGCGGGAATCCCCCCGCCGGATGTACACCCCGAGGGAGGCCCATGCGCTGAAGGTACACTCGCTGGACGCCCAGCCGGCCGGATGTACACTCGCGGGAGGCCCACCCCGCTGGAGGTACACTCGCTGGACACCCACCCCGCTGGAGGTACACCCCGGGGGAGGTGGTACACCCCGAGGGAGCACCTTGCCGCGGTGCTAGAGGCCGACATCAGCCCGACGGACCTTCGCAAAATCGAGCCATTCGGAATCCCTTAGTAGTCAAGCACTCATTTTAGCGCCGCAGACACTCATTTTAGCGCCGCAGGCACTCATTTTAGCGCCGCAGGCACTCATTTTAGCGCCGCAGACACTCATTTTAGCGCCACAGGCACTCATTTTGGCGCCACAGGCACTCATTTTAGCGCCGCAGGCACTCATTTTAGAGTCGCAGGCACTCATTTTAGCGCCACAGGCACTCATTTTAGCGCCGCAGACACTCATTTTAGAGCCGCAGGCACTCATTTTAGAGCCGCAGGCACTCATTTAAGAGCCGCAGGCATTCATTTTACAGCCGCAGGCACTCGTTTTAGAGCCGCAGGCACTCATTTTAGAGCCGCAGGCACTCATTTTAGCGCCGCAGACACTCATTTTAGCGCCACAGGCACTCATTTTGGCGCCACAGGCACTCATTTTAGCGCCGCAAGCACTCATTTTAGCGCCGCAAGCACTCATTTTAGCGCCGCAGGCACTTATTTTAGCGCCGCAGGCACTTATTTTAGCGCCGCAGGCACTTATTTTAGCGCCACAGGCACTCATTTTAGCGCCACAGGCACTCATTTTAGAGCCGCAGGCACTCATTTTAGCGCCACAGGCACTCATTTTAGAGCCGCAGGCACTCATTTTAGAGCCGCAGGCACTCATCTTGGCGACTACATGTACAGGCAGAATTCACTTTGTTGCCGGAGGTGCTATATTTTGGCGCCCAGAAACAAAATTATTGATTTCCACAACTGGTTACAAGGTGGGGTGGGGCCGGACAAAGCATTGGCATGTCGAAAATTATTGCCCCAAATTATACATGTTAGGGTTACATTCTTTAATTTTAAATCTACTTAAATAACCTACTGGTATGTCAACCGAGGTAAATGTACATTCACATGTACAGTTGCAAATGCTAAATAATCTATCGCAGATAAAGTAAATTTAGGCAACGTATTTAGTCATACCGGTATTGTACCATATATAGTCTAGACGAAATTTATTTAAGCAATTTTTATTGAAAGTTACACCGCTCAATTAAATTTTTCTTAGCTCGATAGCATTTATAATCAATAAATTAGCAATTAGAATAGCAAAATAATGAAAGCAGGGGCAAAATCAAATTTGCTAGAATCAACACAAGAAAAAGAAATTTTACTGACAATCCGAAAGCAACAAGTCAGTTTGCAATCCAATAGTCGATCTGTGTCTAATTAAAAATATGGTATTTGATAAATATTATTCCATTCCATGTAGTGATTTACCAACTAGGATAACAAAGAATAAAAGTCGTACGGCCAGACTGCGATGGGATGTAAATTGTGGCCACAGAAAATCATTAAGACTAAAAGTACGAAGCACATTTTATGAAAGGTTTTTAACAAAGAACTGATCAATCACGGTCAGCAACCAGATCAGTCAGAATGAATAACATAATTTATACCACCTTAATTAAAACTATAAAGATGCCATGCGGAAAGTTTTATAGCAAACAAGAATGGCAGAACGTATCGCCTTAAAACTACGCGTATATTGTAACAAATGATATATGCTCGTATTATTGATTGGCGAGAATGGCGCAAACTGCATTCTATATATATATTTATGTTTGCGCATTGGATGCATATTCAGGCCGTTTGAGCTCTCAAAACTGCCGTTAGCGCGCGTGTGACCAGACACTGGCCGACGGGCCAACTAACAAATCATTGATGGTCACAATAATAATAATAGTAATAAAGATAGAAATAATAAAGAAATAAGAAAATAAAGATTGAACGCGCGATTACGGACCAATGGCCAGCCAAAATGAGCCAATGTCTAAGCTGTCCAGTGCTTGCAGGGCCGAGACTGAACAGCGCTGATCGGGTGGAATGGGCGATGCGAGAGCTGGGGCAAGCAAAAATAATTGTCATATCCTCAACTATCACAATGAAACTCGGGAAAGGGGGTCTGGACGGCGGGCGGAGGCGGTTCAGCGCTTATCAAAAGAACTTTGAATTGTCGAAGGCCTCATTGTCGATGCCGCCGCTGCGGCTGGAGCCTTGAACTGCTTCGACGATGCCACTGACTTCGCCGCCAGTGCTAGGCGATGGGCCTTCTATCGATTGCGAGTCGTCACCGTCAGGACCAGCCATGGGCAGCTCTAAAAACTCCCGCTCGGCAACGGGGATCTCAGACGGAGGGCTGTTCACTGTCACATCGTCGACTTTTGATGTCGGACGGGTCGACGATTCAGCTTCGGCGTTGACCGGCGCTGACGCCACGGTGTGACTATCGATGTTGATATCCTCGACGTTGACAGACGGCTGGCCGAGGTACCTGCGAAGTGTCCCGTTTCACGTGCATTTTTAATAATAATGCTTGGCAAATGGCTGGCGAAGCATCGCTAAGCTGCTAATTTCTGAGTCAATGGGTGCGAGTTGAACAAGGTCTGTTGTGTGTTGTCAAGTGTCCTCCTAGTATAGAGAACGAATGGGGTTTTGCCATAGACAAATTAGGTGGAGAAAAAATCAAATTCCTCTAGAGAATTACTAAACTCACTAGCGATGCGACAACTTTTTCGTTGCCCCAGCTCATTTCTAAGAAAGTCGAATATACTGTCAGTTCCCATGAGGATATCCTGGATTTATGGTAAAAATTCAACTTTCTATTTGTTTATTGCTCTAAGAAAAACATGTTAGACATGTTACACTACTTCATCTATGGGCTCTGCTTCTCCGCCAGTCATTTTTGTCTATGGTCAAAAGTCATTTCGGGACCAGTTAGAGCCATTTAAGTTTCATTTCATTGAAGTTCAGGCTATAGACATACCAATCCCCCACTTGCCTAGGGTGTGAGTCCATTGTGTCACACCTGCTGAATTTGGCCATGGACTACATGTTTGACTAGTCGTATCAAATGATGGCGCTCGGTTGACGGGGAAATGACGGCCATAATAAAATCTTCACGCAGTCAAAATGCTTGTAATTTGTATCATGTTGATTTCTCATGGACTTTGCCCTTGAAAACAGTATTCGCTGCACTTGTCTCTCGCATATTATTAGAATAAATCAATATTCGCAGGAGGGCTGTGCACAGTGTGACGCAACTCCTTAGGGGACATCGTCCCGCAGCCAGCATCTGCCCGTTCCGCTGACTCCTGAGCACATGCAGGCGCGCTAATACTGTACGCAGGCACGCACTCACACACCGCTCACACAGGGTGTACAGCGGCCCTGACTTTCTAATCGTCAGGCATGTACACTCTCTGTGCCCTGGGGCTGGCCCTCATGCCTGTGAATCGCACGACAAAACCAAGGGTCATGGCGCAAGGCCAATATAACAGAACTTCACCTGTTCATGTCCAGATTGGCGAAGTCGGTCATGCAGGTCAGCACGTAGCTGGGGAAATTCTCCCCTGGCGGAGCTTCAACGCTGAACTCGTCCGGCCCGGTGGCCGTGTCGCCGTCGCGCACAGCGAAGGAGCCGGTGACGCGGACCTGCAGCAGGAAGCGGCGGGAGGACCGCTCCACGGGGAACTGGCACTCGCGGTTGCGCTTGATGGCAACGGCGTCCAGCTCGCACGGCACGTGCAGCCGACGGGCGCCGGCGGACGAGAGTGGCGCCATTTCAACGTCCGCGGCTCTGGAGGCGGCAATAGTTGCCGAGACCGAGCTGATGGCGGATGCGGTGGCGGCAGCTGGGACCATGATGGGGTGCCGGTAGCCGTACCGGCTGGGCCGGCATCTGCCAAGAGAGAGCGAGTGCAGCGAGTGTTCAGCGAGTTGCACTTTTTCACAAGCCGGTCTTTCTGCTGGCATTCAATGGAGTAGCTTGTTTTACCAGATGTTTGAAATTTCTGCAACAATAACTACTTATCACCATGTCAGAAACATTAAAATCTAGGAAGCTTACAAACCTGCGAAAAATCAAACAAATTTAAAATCGAGACAAAAGTCTATCGAACCCGACCCGACACAAACCTAAAAAACCCAAAGACACAAACCTACAAAACCCAAAGACACAAACCTACAAAACCCAGACACAAACCTACAAAACCCGACAAGACACAAACCTACAAAACCCAAAGACACAAACCTACAAAACCCAAAGACACAAACCTACAAAACCCAAAGACACAAACCTACAAAACCCAGACACAAACCTACAAAACCCGACAAGACACAAACCTACAAAACCCAAAGACACAAACCTACAAAACCCAAAGACACAAACCTACAAAACCCAGACACAAACCTACAAAACCCAGACACAAACCTACAAAACCCAAAAACACAAACCTACAAAACCCAGACACAAACCTACAAAAACCGACAAGACACAAACCTACAGAACCCGTGAAGAGACAAGACACAAAGACACAAACAAGCAGAAAATCAAAATAGACAAACATAAAGATACACGGACATGAACAGCTGCCGTTTACACATTAAGAATATTTCGCAGACGCACCTGCCAGTCGTTCTCGAGCGTTTCCGACGAATCCGTTTAACCTGCGACTTGCCGCTGGCCTCGTCCCGGTGCAAGTAGAGCAGCGCCGGGGCCCTGAACATCTCGCGCATGTCCCAGTCAACTGTGCGCCCGGCAACCCGGGCTCGAACTTTGCGCCTGCAGGGGCAGCAGCTGAGCACTCCGGATCCGTGATAGTCTGGCGTGAACACCAGCGACTGCAGGTCCACCTCGGCGATGTCGCCTCGGCAGTGCAGGAATGCGTAAAGAAGCAGCCGGCAGATGTACCTGCGGGCGGAGTTCGACTCAATATATTGCGGTCTAAAAGACCTCTTGTTGGGTTTTGTAGGCTGTTTCCCATTTGAACTTTTAGATTTGTCTCTTTTTGGGTTTTGTAGGTTTGTGTCTTTTTGGGTTTTGTAGGTTTGTGTCTTTGGCTTTTGTAGGTTTGTGTCTTTTTGGGTTTTGTAGGTTTGTGTCTTTTTGGGTTTTGTAGGTTTGTGTCTTTTTGGGTTTTGTAGGTTTGTGTCTTTGGGTTTTGTAGGTTTGTCTCTTTGTGGGTTTTGTAGGTTTGTGTCTTTGGGTTTTGTAGGTTTGTCTCTTTGTGGGTTTTGTAGGTTTGTGTTTTTGGGTTTTGTAGGTTTGTGTCTTTTGGGTTTTGTAGGTTTGTGTCTTTGGCTTTTGTAGGTTTGTGTCTTTTTGGGTTTTGTAGGTTTGTGTCTTTTTGGGTTTTGTAGGTTTGTGTCTTTGGCTTTTGTAGGTTTGTCTTTGGCTTTTGTAGGTTTGTGTCTTTTTGGGTTTTGTAGGTTTGTGTCTTTATGGGTTTTGTAGGTTTGTGTCTTTTTGGGTTTTGTAGGTTTGTGTCTTTTTGGGTTTTGTAGGTTTGTGTCTTTGGCTTTTGTAGGTTTGTCTTTGGGTTTTGTAGGTTTGCGTTTTTGGGTTTTGTAGGTTTGTGTCTTTGGCTTTTGTAGGTTTGTGTCTTTGGGTTTTGTAGGTTTGTGTTTTTGGGTTTTGTAGGTTTGTGTCTTTGGGTTTTGTAGGTTTGTGTCTTGTCGGGCTTGGAAGGTTTGTGTCTGTGGGTATTGTAAGTTTGTGTCTTCAGGTTTTGTCGTTTATGTATTTTCGGTTTTGTAAGCTTCTATTTTCAAGTTTATCTTTTCAGCTTTTGTAGTCTCGTGTCTTGTCGGGTTTTGTAGGATGTGCTGTGTCAGCGATTTCTGTAGGTTTGCGTCTTCTCGGGTTTTGTAGGTTTGTGCCTTTATCGGCGCGCTACTGCTGAGCAACTCTGGCAAACAAAGTCTTTACTCAAGTACTTCACTGTGTTTGCTATCCTTGGCTGAAGTTCATGGCGCTCAACTAAAAAACCTAGTCCACAGCACTTGAGGTAAATGTAGTGCATGCCCTTGTCCCTCACCTAGCGACCCGCCTGACGTCCTCGGGCGCGCGCAGGGCGCCCAGCTGCCACTCGTAGACCAGGCAGAACTGTCGCAGCAGCCGCAGGGCGGTGCCCCGAGTCCGCTCGGCCGCTTCAGAGTCGACAAGAAGGCGGCCGATTCGCGAGTTCGGCCGGGCGCCCCGGCTGCGCCGCTTAGCCAAACTCGACCAGGCCTCCTCGCTGCTGCTCAGAAATTCGCGCAAGTTCTGATCATACCTGAGCAACTGGACGGGTTTGGCGCGGTGTAAGCCATTAGCCATGCATAAGCATATTTTTCTGCATGTGACAGTACATCTGGGCACATCGTTAGGAAATCGGCCTTCAAACTCTTCTTAAAATTGTGTTGCAAATTTTAGTTTAAATTGCAACTTTTACGAGTATAAGCTCGTAAACATTTTACGACGCACTCGCCACTCACTTCCGGAAATTGCGTTTCTTGGTTTCGATTTGGATTTCAATCAAAACCATTAAAATGAGCTTAATGTACTGTTTCACTACAGAACCTGTTCAGCTATTCAGCAGCAACTGATTCATGGGCGCTGTGCAGAGTGAGGCACTGAGAGAGACTAAGTGAGGCAATCGGAGAGTGACTGAGTGAGGCACTATGAGTGACTAAGTGAGGCAATCGGAGAGTGACTGAGTGAGGCACTGAGAGAGACTAAGTGAGGCAATCGGAGAGTGACTGAGTGAGGCACTGAGAGAGACTAAGTGAGGCAATCGGAGAGTGACTGAGTGAGGCACCATGAGTGACTGAGGCAATGGGAGAGTGACTTGTGAGGCAATGGGAGAGTGACTTAGTGAGGCAATGGGAGAGTGACTGAGTGGGGCGCTGGGAGAGTGTCTGAGTGAGGCACTGATAGAGACTGAGGCACTGAGAGAGTTACTGAGTGAGGCACTGAGAGACTGTGAGGCACTGAGAGTGACTGAGTGAGGCGCTGATAGACTGAGTGAGGCACTGAGAGTGACTGAGTGAGGCGCTGATAGACTGAGTGAGGCACTAAGAGAGTGACTGAGTGAGGCACTGATAGACTGAGTGAGGCACTAAGAGAGTGACTGAGTGAGGCACTGATAGACTGAGTGAGGCACTAAGAGAGTGACTGAGTGAGGCACTGAGAGACTGTGAGGCACTGAGAGTGACTGTGAGGCACTGAGAGTTACTGCAGGTAGTAAATAAATTAGATGCGTAAGTAAGCCGACACAGCAAGATATGATAATGAAAATTTAGAAACAAACGATAACATATAAGAATATTGCACTCATAGGCGCGTATATTGAATTAACTTTAATTAGAGTGCCGTAGCGATTTTTAAAGCTGGATAAATAAGTGAAAAAGCAACAAAAACAGAAACACACACAAAACGGCAAAAGTAGGTTAAACAGGTTTATGAACGACAAACTATTTATTACATGAGTAGATTGCGTAGCGTAATAATACATTAATCTATATAATTGTGAAGATCTGTTAAGCTAGATAGACAGCCATTTAGAATCAGAAAACTCACCTGATCCTGATCCGTCAGGTGTTGTACAATGTCGATGCCGCTAATATTATTAATGTAATTATAATTATAATATTAATATTATTAGCTAGTAGAGCTGCGCAGCTGAGAATGCCTATTGACCAGCATCAGACAGATCCGATTGAATAATTTTCCAGCGCAAGAATCTGCTACTAGAGAGGGGGGAGATAGAATTGCCTTGGGATGCAAAAACTTTATAGAACACAGTTTGGCCTATCAGACAGACCAGAACAAGAGAAGTAAATTATATAGAGAGAGGGAGAGACTGACTATTCTGCGGTGCGCACCGGTCTGAGGCTAAATAAAATAGGATCCCTCCTCCCTCCTACCCGGCGTTCGACGGCTTACTCCTGGCTTGTGGAGGCAAGAGAGGGGCAGGCAGGCAGGCAGGCAGGCAGGGCGATAAGGTTGAGCTGAGCATTGGGCAGTGCAGCAGCCACCCCAGTACGTGCATGGCCTATTGAATAGGCGGCGGTCGGGAGAGGGAGAGGGAGAGGGGGACGGCGGGGGGGGGGGCGGGCCTGACACGGCCGCCGGCGTTGAAGCATTTTTGTTTCTAAAAATAGCAACTAAACTTGGCTTGAAGAAGAAAAACGTTCCCTTTTTGGGTTCGTTGCGAGTCTTTCTATTAAAGAAAACATTGTATTAACGAAATCCGTGGGCTAAGTGTTTGCAGAACAGGGCAACGCTCTGTCCAGAACTATTAGGATTTATAAGCCTGAATAAATGATAATGCATGCAGACAACAAAAAAATACAACAGATATTTTTTATTTGCAGCATTAATAAACTAAAAATTAGCCGAATGATGACGCAAACGAACGAATATTAATCAATTATTATTAGAATACACATGATTACAGCATAGTGTTTACTTTCAGTCATTATTAGTTAAAGCGACAACTTAAGAAAATAGTTTTCTCTTCTGTCTCAACAGACGATTCAAAACTCGATCACGTCGACAATGTGAACGCTGCGACCGTCCTCGCCTGGCAGGACGCCTTCGTCGATCTGCAGCTGCCGGCGGCGCGGCTTCTGCTGCCGAGGCTGCGGCACCTCGGGGACGGCGCGTTTGTCACGGTTTCCAGGCTCGGCATCATTGGAGGCTGCGAGGAGAGGGAGAGAAAGGCATTATTTTCTAGCGAGAGCAACTGAGGATCTGGGAGGCTGGCCTAGCAACTGACACTCTGGGAGGCTGGCCTAGCAACTGAGGATCTGGGAGGCTGGCCCAGCAACTGACACTCTGGGAGGCTGGCCTAGCAACTGAGGATCTGGGAGGCTGGCCTAGCAACTGAGGATCTGGGAGGCTGGCCTAGCAACTGAGGATCTGGGAGGCTTACCCAGCAACTGAGGATCTGGGAGGCTGGCCTAGCAACTGACACTCTATGAGGCTGGCCCAGCAACTGAGGATCTGGGAGGTTGGCCAGCAACTGAGGATCTGGGAGGCTGGCCCAGCAACTGACACTCTATGAGGCTGGCCCAGCAACTGAGGATCTGGGAGGCTGGCCTAGCAACTGAGGATCTGGAAGGCTGGCACAGCAACTGAGGATCTGGGAGGCTGGCACAGCAACTGAGGATCTGGGAGGCTGGCCCAGCAACTGAGGATCTGGGAGGCTGGCCCAGCAACTGAGGATCTGGGAGGCTGGCCTAGCAACTGAGGATCTGGAAGGCTGGCACAGCAACTGAGGATCTGGGAGGCTGGCACAGCAACTGAGGATCTGGGAGGCTGGCCCAGAAACTGGATCTGGGAGGCTGGCCAGCAACTGAGGATCTGGGAGGCTGGCCCAGCAACTGAGGATCTGGGAGGCTAGCCTAGCAGCTGAGGATCTGGAAGGCTGGCACAGCAACTGAGGATCTGGGAGGCTGGCACAGCAACTGAGGATCTGGAAGGATGGCACAGCAACTGAGGATCTGGGAGGCTGGCCCAGCAACTGACACTCTGGGAGGCTGGCCCAGCAACTGAGGATCTGGGAGGCTTACCCAGCAACTGAGGATCTTGGAGGCCTACCCAGCAACTGAGGATCTGGTAGGCTGACACAGCAACTGAGGATCTGGGAGGCCTACCCAGCAACTGAGGATCTGGGAGGCTGGCCCAGAAACTGGATCTGGGAGGCTGGCCCAGTAACTGAGGATCTGGGAGTATAGCCTAACTAGGGGTCCTGCAGTAAACTTGTTGGGACTATTTTAAACATTTTCGATTACTCTTGGTGCAGCAGTTGCTAGTCAGCGAGCTGAGTACGGCAGTAAAATTTAATAAGCTGCCGGTCCCGCAGCGGGAGTGCAGTCTGGGTGCAGACAATGCAATGCAGAGCTCCAATTCAGTAACACATCTGAATTATTTTTAGCTCAGTGTAGCTCAGAATTTTATATACATTAGAATCGATAGACTAGTAACATTAAGCACTCCAGTAATTAGCTAACAGAGAGCATTCGAGTAGCGCGAGGGGAGACCATGGAAACAATAGGCGATGCTTTGCTAACAGAAGATTTGCAGCATAATTAACCTTATGCTTTTGAGTGCACTATATGTGAGAGCCATCTAATTAAGTTATTCCTCCGTGGCAGGTTAAGCACAGATTGTGTTAGTTGAAAAACTGCTTCTCGGAAATCAATGAGCTGGTGACATATCGATGAGAGTCGGTGACAGATCTATAAGAGTCAGTGACATATCAAAGAAAGTCAGTGACAGATCAAAGAGAGTCAGTGACATATCAAATACAGTCAGTGACAGATCTATGAGAGTCAGTGACATATCAATGAGAGTCAGTGACATATTAAAGAGAGCCAGTGACATATCAACGAGAGTCAGTGACATATCAAAGATAGTCAGTGACATATCAAAGAGAGCCAGTGACATATCAACGACAGTCAGTGACATATCCATGAGAGCCAGTGACATATCAAAGAGAGCCAGTGACATATCAACGACAGTCAGTGACATATCCATGAGAGCCAGTGACATATCAAAGAGAGCCAGTGACATATCAACGACAGTCAGTGACATATCCATGAGAGCCAGTGACATATCAAAGAGAGTCAGTGACAGATCAAAGAGAGTCAGTGACATATCAAATACAGTCAGTGACATATCCATGAGAGCCAGTGACATATCAAAGAGAGCCAGTGACATATCAACGACAGTCAGTGACATATCCATGAGAGCCAGTGACATATCAAAGAGAGTCAGTGACAGATCAAAGAGAGTCAGTGACATATCAAATACAGTCAGTGACAGATCAAAGAGAGTCTGTGACAGATCTATGAGAGTGTGACAGATCAACGAGAGTCAGTGACAGATCTATGAGTCAGTGACAGATTTATGAGAGCAGCTTACCGGTGCCGCAGTTGCAGGTGCGACAGCCGTTCTCATCGTGCAGGTACTGATTTCCAGGACAGGGGTTCACGCAGTCCAGCATAGGGCATTCCTTCTGCTCCTCATCAGTCGAAGAAGAGTCCTCCTTGCCAGCGTCAACAGACTTTGACTTGAAGGTGTAGCGGAAGATGATTGGCTGGACTAGGTAGGTCTGGTAGCCGCGGCACATGTGCCAGGCCTCGCTGCCGTAGGACATGAGATCGCGCTCGCTGATTGGAGGATAGCGGACAGCCAATCGGACGTATTGGATGGTCTTGGCCGAGACTTCGTGTTGTTCCTACGGTGCGGTGAGGATACGATATTGTTATAAATCTGCTTTACTAATCCGGGTAGGTAGTGCTCCAATCATTTTTTGCATGATTATACTTTTTGTGTATAAAAAACGGTAACATGTTTACTCGTACCTGCAAAATGCACTTCTGGATTTCTATATTTCGATTTGCGTAGTCAAAGCCGTACACTATTCGTGAAGTTCGTACAAAGATTCTGCTGAATATCCTCAGCTGCCAATTACTATACTAGGCTTTCTAATTAACACCCTTGTTACTTTTACACACCATAGTCCCGCAGCTATCGGGCTTTTTTCTTGACTAATTGTTTACTTGTTCGACAGTATCTAAGCCCTTTTTCTGTTCCTAAAAATAGTATATTCGAATAGCTAAGCTCCCGGATTTTGTGGGGCCTTTTTGTGTTTCTAAAATTATAAAATATGTCTAAAATTACTCAAACAAGATTGAGAGAGACGGGGGGATAAGGGGAAGATAGGGCGGGGCTGAGAGGGAGAATAAAGAGGGAGATTTAAGAGGGAGAGGTGAGGTTGAGATTCAAGAGTGAGGTGAGATGGAGGTAAGAGGTGAGATGAAAAGGTGAGATGGAGAGGCGGGAGAGAGGAGAGAGAAGTGAGAGGGAGATGAGAGTGAGAGGTGAGAGGGAGAGGCAAGAGGGAGAGACGAGAGGAAGAAGTGAGAGGGAGACGAGAAGAAGAAGTGAGATTGAGATGCGAGAGGGAGAGGGAGAGGCGAGAGAGAGAGAGAGAGAGAGAGAGAGAGAGAGAGAGAGAGGAGAGAGAGAGAGAGAGAGAGAGAGAGAGAGAGAGAGAGAGAGAGATAGGTGAGATTGAGATACGAAAGGGAGAGGCGAGAGGGAGAAGTGAGAATAGATTGAGATGCGAGAGGGAGAGGTGAGATTGAGATGTGAGAGGGAGAGGCGAGAAAGAGAGGTGAGATTGAGATGCGAGAGGGAAAGGCGAGAGGGAGAAGTGAGAATAGATTGAGATGCGAGAGGGAGAGGTGAGATTGAGATACGAGAGTAAGAAGTGAAATAGAAAGGTGTGACGGAGAGGCGGCCCAGCTGCCGTACGCAGATACACTGAACGCAGTAAGCAACCCAGTAGCCCCACCTTGGCCCAGATGACAACATTACTGGCCCAGTCGTGCCTGCGCCAGGTCGAGCGCTTCACAAAGCACAGCTGAGCGGACGGGGCGCGCAGCAGAGTGAAGCCTCTCAGCTGGTTGTGCAGCACGGTTGGCCGGCCGTCCGAGTCCCATGACGGCTGCATCAGTACGCGGCCGGAGCCGTCAGTTTTAACCAGCTCGCTTCGGCTTTCAACCCGCCCGTCGGCCTGGCGAAATCGGATCCGGCAGTTGACAGTCGAGTCGGCCGAATCCGAACCGTTGCGCTGGTGCTGGCGCATGCGCAGCCCGATGTACAGCACGACGCCAATGTCCAGCAGGAGGAACACGGCCAGCAGCCAGGCGAAGATGCGGCACAGCCGGCGGCGCCTGGCCGCACGGTGGTTGTAAAACTCGACATACTCCACTGAGTAGGTGGGAGGTCGCTGGTGAAGAATTATGGGGGGGATTAATAGGAATTTATGACAACCCCTGAGACTGGAAAGCAAACGTTATAGTGACATCATATATTCCACAGGGAGTGCCATCATATATTTCACTCGGAGTGACATCATATATTCCACAGGGAGTGCCATCATATATTCCACAGGGAGTGACATCATATATTTCACTCGGAGTGACATCATATATTCCACAGGGAGTGACATCATATATTTCACTCGGAGTGACATCATATATTCCACAGGGAGTGACATCATATATTACACGGGGAGTGACATCATATATTACACGGGGAGTGACATCATATATTCCACAGGGAGTGACATCATATATTCCACAGGGAGTGACATCATATATTCCACAGGGAGTGACATCATATATTACACGGGGAGTGACATCATATATTCCACAGGGAGTGACATCATATATTTCACTCGGAGTGACATCATATATTCCACAGGGAGTGACATCATATATTCCACAGGGAGTGACATCATATATTACACGGGGAGTGACATCATATATTACACGGGGAGTGACATCATATATTCCACAGGGAGTGACATCATATATTCCACAGGGAGTGACATCATATATTCCACAGGGAGTGACATTATATATTCCACAGGGAGTGACATCATATATTCCACAGGGAGTGACATCATATATTCCACGGGGAGTGACATCATATATTCCACAGGGAGTGACATCATATATTCCACGGGAGTGACATCATATATTCCACAGGGAGTGACATCATATATTCCACAGGGAGTGACATCATATATTCCACAGGGAGTGACATCATATATTCCACAGGGAGTGACATCATATATTCCACAGGGAGTGACATCATATATTCCACAGGGAGTGACATCATATATTCCACAGGGAGTGACATCATATATTCCACAGGGAGTGACATCATATATTCCACAGGGAGTGACATCATATATTCCACAGGGAGTGACATCATATATTCCACAGGGAGTGACATCATATATTCCACAGGGAGTGACATCATATATTCCACAGGGAGTGACATCATATATTCCACGGGAGTGACATCATATATTCCACAGGGAGTGACATCATATATTCCACAGGGAGTGACATCATATATTCCACGGGAGTGACATCATATATTCCACGGGAAGTGACATCATATATTCCACAGGGAGTGACATCATATATTCCACAGGGAGTGACATCATATATTCCACAGGGAGTGACATCATATATTCCACAGGGAGTGACATCATATATTCCACAGGGAGTGACATCATATATTCCACAGGGAGTGACATCATATATTCCACAGGGAGTGACATCATATATTCCACAGGGAGTGACATCATATATTCCACAGGGAGTGACATCATATATTCCACAGGGAGTGACATTATATATTCCACAGGGAGTGACATCATATATTCCACAGGGAGTGACATCATATATTCCACGGGGAGTGACATCATATATTCCACAGGGAGTGACATCATATATTCCACGGGAGTGACATCATATATTCCACAGGGAGTGACATCATATATTCCACAGGGAGTGACATCATATATTCCACAGGGAGTGACATCATATATTCCACAGGGAGTGACATCATATATTCCACAGGGAGTGACATCATATATTCCACAGGGAGTGACATCATATATTCCACAGGGAGTGACATCATATATTCCACAGGGAGTGACATCATATATTCCACAGGGAGTGACATCATATATTCTACAGGAAGTGACATCATATATTCCACAGGGAGTGACATTATATATTCCACAGGAAGTGACATCATATATTCCACAGGGAGTGACATCATATATTCCACAGGGAGTGACATCATATATTCCACAGGGAGTGACATTATATATTCCACAGGAAGTGACATCATATATTCCACAGGGAGTGACATCATATATTCCACGGGGAGTGAGATCATATATTCCACAGGGAGTGACATCATATATTCTACAGGAAGTGACATCATATATTCCACAGGGAGTGACATCATATATTCCACGGGGAGTGACATCATATATTCCACAGGGAGTGACATCATATATTCCACAGGGAGTGACATCATATATTCTACAGGAAGTGACATCATATATTCCACAGGGAGTGACATCATATATTCCACGGGGAGTGAGATCATATATTCCACAGGGAGTGACATCATATATTCTACAGGAAGCGACATCATATATTCCACAGGGAGTGACATCATATATTCCACGGGAGTGACATCATATATTCCACAGGGAGTGACATCATATATTCCACAGGGAGTGACATCATATATTTCACAGGGAGTGACATCATATATTCCACAGGGAGTGACATCATATATTCTACAGGAAGTGACATCATATATTCCACAGGGAGTGACATCATATATTCCACAGGGAGTGACATCATATATTCCACAGGGAGTGACATCATATATTCCACAGGGAGTGACATCATATATTCCACGGGGAGTGACATCATATATTTCAGGACAGCAGGCAGCGAAGCGTATTTTAATGGGTATGTGGGTATGGTGGGTAATGGTGTAATGGTGAATATAGTTTTACAGTGCGAAGACTGCCGGGCATATTACAAAGTTCATACCGTAGTGGCTGTAGTATCTAGACAGACCGCTGAAGGTAACTAACTAAAGAGAGGTATAGAAAGTTTGCTAAACTACTCCATATAGCGAGTTGTCTGGCTAGACTAGGCGATAGATGGAAGGTAATAATAACAAGGGCGGCGCCCCAGCTACACACGGGAAGGCAGTGAGAGAATAGAGAGCGGGGGAAACGCCCAGAATAGCAGAAATGTGACGGCCAGTTTTTATAAAAAAGTAAAAAATACAGTAGAAAATATTTAAACCCAAAGCACAAAGGACTAATGAATTAATAAATTTACTAAATATGGAAAATAATACTAAAAATAGTACAGAACTCGTATTCTGGAGTAGTTTGTGAAAATAATTTGTTCGTAATTTGTTAGCGGTTTCCTACTGCAAGTAGTGTGATCGCATAAAATCTAATTCTGTCATCTAGAGAACAAAACATTGGAAATTTTCATATTTAATGTTCAGATGCAGGTACAACTATCAGTATACTCTTAAGCTAATATTTTTCACTCGGTTGGTCAAACAAATTCAATTAGTTAGGATTAGATCTTGATCTTAATCTCTAAATCTCAGACCTGACTGTGTCCTGCCTAATCCAAAAAGTGACCCTTGTCTAACATCTACTTAAATTCCCAGATTAGCTTATATATCAGTGCTAGTAAGCCCTAGCACAGGGGTCGGCAAACTTTTTTACCTCAAGGCCGGATGAAGAATCCAGCTCATGGCTACGAGCCAGATGAGAGTGGAAAGGAAAGGGAATAGAAGAGATAAGAAACAGGACAAGATGAGAAAAGAGGGAATAGATGAGAGAAGGGAGAGAAGAAAGAGGGGAGAGAGGAGAGGGGGGTAGAAAAGAGAGGGGAGAGTGGAGAGAGGAGAGAAGAGAGAGCAGAGTGGGGGAGAGGGAAGAGAGGGGATGGAAGAGAGGGGAGAGAGGGGGTAGGAGAGAGCTGAGATGAGACACAAAACCTGAGTGGGCCAGATTACTATTGTGAAGTTTCACAAGACCCGAGGGCCGGATAGAGAGGCTTTGCGGGCCACATGTGGCCAACAGGCCGGAGTTCGCCAACCCCTGCTCTAGCATAATATCTTATTATCAGTATAGGACTAATACGAGGTGTATTCAAAAAGTTCTTTTTGGTGCCCTACAAAACTGAACACAAAACAACTAGAACTATGAAAACACTGTTAAATTGTTTAACATGATTCTGTCACTCAACATATTCACCGCCAATGTCTTTGCACTTTTGCCAGCGATGTACCAGACCTCTGATTCCGGAACTCACACCACTCACGTTCATTTGGCGAACAGCTTGATTGCAAGCAGCTTCAATGTGCTCGACGCTGTCGAATTGAATGCCCCGAAGGTGCCTCTTCACAAATGGAAATAAGAAAAAGTCGCACGGTGACAAATCAAGCGAATAGGGTAGATGTTGGAGCTTTTTCCAGCCCTATTTGCTCAAGAGTTCCACGACGTTGTGCTTGCGATGTGCTGGCGCATTGTCGTGCAGCAGGATCACGCCGGTTTCCAGCAGATCTAAGAGAGTCAGTGATAGCCTCTTTCGTATTGCTGGGCATACATGCGCAACCTTGGGAATCACCCGGCCGTTTCTATAGGCAACACACACATGTAAGTCACTATTGGCTGAGAGCAGTCACGTGACTACTATTCTGTCCAATAGCGACATACATGTGTGTGTTGCCAATAGAAACGGCCGAGTGAATCCCAAGGTTGCGCCCAAGCATGTTGCTGGGCGCAACTCCTGCAGAATCCACTTGTAGTAGTCCCCATTGACGGTGGTTCCTTGTGCCCAGTTCAGCAGGATTCCTTGGGAATCAAAGAACATGACGTGCATGATCTTCAGCGCACCTTGCTTCCTGATGGCCTTCTGAGGTTTTGGAGAATGTGCTGGAAGCCATTCGGCAGACTGGGCCTTTGTCTCAGGATCCCAGCTGTCCACAACGCTCTCTCTTCCCTCAGCGAATAGCCGGTACCATTTTCGCTGTCTGCTCAGTTGGTGCACAGTTGCCAAGCACTTGCTGAAGCTCCCTAAACATATCCGGCGGCTTTTTTCCTTGCAGAAACGGAAACTTCATCAAGTTTCGAACGTCTTGTTTTGAAAATGATTCCACCATGGCCAAAAAATGAGTGGTAGCTGATAGAAAGGTTCGCTGCTCAGACATAGTT
Organism: Macrostomum lignano; assembly: GCA_002269645.1. Lineage (NCBI taxonomy): Eukaryota > Metazoa > Platyhelminthes > Macrostomidae > Macrostomum > Macrostomum lignano. The sequence goes on from NIVC01001361.1 coordinate 95,791, forward strand.
GCAAACAAACCCTATGAACATTTAGGGCATAGACATAACCTGGTGAAATCGCTAAAATTTTGTTTACAAAGCTTTCTAAAAGTAAATGCCAGAGGACTGAAAAGAACTTTTTGAATACACCTTGTATATTAGCATTGATATTGACACAACTGCAGTTAGCAGTGTTATTTATTTACTGCTTATTTACTATATTATTTATCAAATAAAGATGTGTTGACACTCTTGTATTTGAAATGTAACCCCCCTCCCCATCCTTAACAAGGATTTTATTAGATCCTTTAGGTATTGAGTTAGTTTTTTGTTGTATTGAAATATCACTATATGACTTTAATTATACTCTGAAACTTTATACAATGAATGCTTAGTGAATGCTTCAAAATGTCAGAAAAGCTTATAGAAATTCTTGAAAATATTAGTGAAAAGAATCTTAATTTAAAACAAACACTATATGTTATTTTTTGGCCTGATGAAGAGCCTAAAGGCTTGAAACTGATTGCCATTTTTAGAACTCAATTTGGAACTTAATATGCTGTGACCTCTCTCCTTCTCTAACTCTCTTTAACGAGTTTCTTAGTTCTCAGCCGGTCTTTAATTATATAGTGTAAAAAATACTATATTCTAGAATCTATATTTCTTTCTTACAATTTCATACAAAGTGTCTATGCATTTTTCATTTCTAGATTCAAGGTTCACTATGACTATTTTCTAGGTGCTTTTAAGTAGGAAAAGTACTACTAATAAAAAATAGGAGTTTCAAACCTGTTATTCTAGCTAATAACTATAATTTGAGAAAGGAATTTCATTTTAGAAAAAAATTTCATACCATTAATCATTATATTGACTTCCAAATGTTGGCTTTGAGCCTTAGGTTTAAAAAGTTATATTGATTTAGGGTTTTTTATTCTTTTTATTTTCCAAGTAGTTCTGGCCAATTATTAACCAATTTGGCCCATAATAATTTCCAATTATTATATAGGAATCATACATAATTCCTAGCATATGAAAGATACTACCATGGGGAAGTCATTTGTGCCTAGATACTACAAAATCTACATGGGCTATTGAAAGAAAAGAGGCCTAGAGACTAGCTTGCAGAAGCATAAACTGTGGCTTCATTACATTGAGATCTTGTAATGTATAGCAGGTAGAGCTAGTCTAGTTCCATCAATACTTAAACATCTTTGACCCAAACATTTGCTGCAACTGAGCTATAACAACATAGAGGTCAATTTTCTAGATATTATCATCCTCTAAGACCACAATGGCAATAGCAAGTCTTAAAACCAGGATATACTTCAAGCCTACTGATAGCCAAACATTTATTATCCATTATGGCTCATTTATCCTTTGCAAATTTTCCAAGGATTGAAATATAAATATATCCTTAAGTATATCTAGTAGTGCTCTCTTATAATTGACTTTGACATAGCATATATAGTATAGGTTTGATGTCAAATCTAGTATAGCACCAAGGCTATAACTGGCATTTCCTTTGGATTATCAAGTACTATAGATAGAACAAGTCTTATTGTCAGTATTTCTAGACAAGCAAACAAGTAAAAACATAAAAAAGGCAATTTCTCAGATCCTAGATTTGGATGTCTCATTTTCTGAGAATAGACTGAACTCTCAATCTTGGGGTAACTCTTATGTCACTATCTATTATTTGAAAAAAGTAACATGAGTGATAATAAGCCCAAGGCTGATTTGAAGCTTGATCAATGTTCAAAACAATGGTACAAGACCAACAAACAAGAAAAGGTTAATAATTTTGGCTCCTAGCTAACTCTTTTTTATAGTAAATATTTTTCTATTATTTAAAACAAAGTATTAATACATAGATTATTTAGAATATTTTGCATATAAGAAATATTTTTAATATTTGCATAGTATAACAACAGTAATACATTTTTGAAAAACAACTTTTTCTAGGAAATTGTTTTAAAAACTGGAGGCCTATTATATATACAATATAATAGAGTAATAGATCATCTAGTACAGGAAGTTGCCAAAGTACTTCTTGTGGCTATGGGATAGTCAGTGCTAGAGAAACTTGCTAAATGCTAAAGTGGGAGTCAAAAAGGTTATCACTTATCACCCATAGTCCAGATTATGGCAGGCATATGCTAGAATGAAAATTCATGTTTTTTCAATTTTACACTGATGTAAAATTTAAAAAAATTACACCAAGGTCAGAGTTATTTGTATGCCAATTTTTTAAAGAACATATATTTTTAGAAATAAAAGTTTTACTAAACTTTAGCATGCTATTTTTTTTTACTAAAACTGATATTCTTTGCTTTAATTTTACTTTTCCCATTAAATTACCTTATATTTTTTATTTTAGTTTCCAATTATTTTTAAAAGAGCTTTTGTTTGTTGATATTTAACTATACAATTATATTAGCCCTGAACTCGGCTATTTTTTATGCCAACTGTGTAAAATTCATATTGTCATTGACCCTGACAATTCAATACACTAAGAGTACGCCAAGATTGTCAGTGAGGGCAAAAAATACACTGGAATTTTCCATAAAGGCCACATTCTAGTTCCAGACTATGGGTTATCACTAGTATCTTTATTAAATTTATAAACTATTTGTCTTTAGGCTTAAAAAGGTTAAAAGCTATACTATTACTAATGTATATTTTGTTAAACTCATTTGGGTTTATTTGATTAAAATTTAATGTCAAAATAATTTAATGCAGGAAACTAGGACATTGCCATGTAAGTCTAGACTCTAGTATAGAGTCTAGCTAAGCTAGGCTTAAGTTTTTTATTTAGGGCCTAACCTAAAGTTAATCTTTCATTAACTGTTTGCACTAGGCCTATGTCCATTAATCATTCAGCTGAATTCTAAACTAGACAATAAAAATGATATTACCTAGCTGGGTAGGCCTCTAGACTATATACTATATAGGGGCTAGGGCTAGTTGCTATTTATAGGGCCTACTAGGCGCCTAGCCATCTAGGATATGAAAAAAATAAAATGAGCCATAAGGAAATAAACATGACCAAGACAGAAGAAAAAACACACCATAATAATTCAAATTACATCTAGAAACTTACGACAGTAGCTGGATGTTCTTGGCCAGTAACATTTCCAACATTGATGGCATTAACATTTAGGCTTTTCAGCAGGTCGATCTTCGTTTCGTCTGATTTTGGTTGATCGGCTTTCACATCAAGAAAGCTTGTTAAAGTCATTTTTGTGATAAAACCTGTTGCTGTAATTTTATGCAAAATAATAAGTGTAGGCCTAGTCGTAGTCTAGTGAAAGACGATGTACTCTGTGAGTCTTCAGAATTGAACATTAACTAATAATGCACTTTTTTAGAATAGAAACATTAAATTTTTTGAAATAGGCCGTACTTTAGAATGCTTAGAATTGTAAATTATATCAAATGTTTTAATTAGATTACTTTTCGTAAACCACGAAAAGTTACAATTAAAAGTTAAAACACTCATATTGTTCAAAAACTAGAATATTTTATGGATAATTTGTTATATTTAGTGTCTTCTTCTCGTTTTAATCCATCCAAACACACGCGTGAAACTTTTTAACAAGTCATAGAAAACTCCAGCAGTACATACATTTAAATACATGTACACTACAGCAATGCTCAAAAGGTATCAACCATAGAGCCTATATATATATAGAGCTAGAGAGATGACTCTTTTAACACTAAACCTTACTATAAAAGTGATTAAACTTTTATCTGCACAGCCACAGAGACGGGAGATGCGAATAAAACTGGGAGAGTATACGAGATGATAAATCAAAGTCCCAAATTCAATCCAAGTAGCTATAAACGTCGTTTAAAAGTTGGAATGGATCGGTAGCTAACTTTGCTTCCTGGGCGTCGATAACAGATCAGCCAGTCGTGGCGTTGCCATTCGTAGCCCCAGCAGATGTTTGGTTGCAGCAGTTGCAATCTGGCGGCTTCATCTGCACAAGCAGGAAAAAATAGGTCAGAAATAGACCAGCAAGCTGAAATGAATGAGTCGGGAAAGAAGCAATTATTTGCATGGCAACTACCATAGTGCTCCACTCACCATTGGGATCAGCCATCATTTAATTAATTTGATTGCTTCTACCTATACATGTAGGTCTGCCAACTACAGATTACTTGCTCAAACATGCGTTTCTTAAGCACACTGAGTGCAGTTAATACGGGACTGTCTGTTTGTTCATAAGGACGTTTTACACTCGCTGGAGTCTACGCTCGTAGACCATTTCGATTCTCGACCCACTCGGAACAATTTGTGTCCTTGAGCAAGGCACTTAACTCAGCATTGCTTCAGTTCACCCAGCTGTAAAATGGGTGCCAGCATTAGCTGTAGGGTAATTGATGGTGTGTGTGGCGACCCCCCAGTCCTTGGATGGACTAAACAGCCGTAGCTGCGAGGCTGAGCTGTCGGCTGCACATCTGCCCTAGAGCAGCTATAAAAATCAATTATTAAATTATTAAATCACGAGATCAAAAGGCTACTCACTTCTAGAACCAAAGATTTCTTGATTACGAATAAGGAGAAGCAGGTCAGGCCATTGTCTTCCGAGGATAAAATGTTTACGAACTGGACGAGCTGCAAGATCGGAGTTTAGTAACACGGTAGAATTGCGGTGTTAAATGCTTCACATTAGGCACTGATAAAAAGATCGTACTTCTTGTGGCTCTTGCACAACCGTGAGCCTCTGGATATTTTGCTTCGGTCTCTTTGTCTGAAAATGTAGGTTTGGTTTGGTGGCTTTTAATAAATGCCCGAAATTCAATTTTGAGACCAAAACAAAACAAAGAACAGAACAAAAAATAGCAAGCTTTGATTGCTGAGTTAGACTTGCCAGATCGCTGATGTACCCGGCCACTGCCACCGGAACGAACAGGAACGCGAATCCCATGGCCACCCAGAACAGCATGATGAACAGGAACAGAGTCTCCTGTCGCGACTCAGGAAACTGGATTAGATAGTACAGCAGCAGGATCGGACAGGTAAGGCCGAACATGAAGGTGGCAGACAGGTACTTGCTGACTAGACCGTCAGCAGCTTTCAGCAGGTCCAGTAGGTTTACAAAGTGTCGCCTGCAGACTCGAACCTGCTTGCCAGAAACTTCGCCTACACCAGACGAGTCAGCCTGGGCGAGCTGCTTGTCCAGAACGATGTCATAGGCGCTGAAGACGGAGGCGACGATCGCCGCTATGATGAGGAAGATCAGCATTGAGTAGATCCACACACAGGTCTTCACTACCAGCAGCAGTGAGATGCCGACTCGCCAGAAAATGTAACGCCACTCAATCTGGTAGACTGGCGCCAGGGCTTCCTCCGGCTCCAGCAAGCGCAGACTGTATTCGAACGGATTCCGGCGCGGCAGCAGCAGAATGAGCACGGCTGAGAACACAGAGTTCGCCAGCACGCCGGCGGTGCCACCCCAGAACAAGAGACGGTGCCGACGGCAGCTTTTCTCCCAGTGCTTGTCAACGCAGTTGCCGGGCGCGCCCCAGTCTTTGAGGCTTGTCAGCGCGTTGTCGACCAATTTAAAGAAATCGACAAAGCGACCAACGCAGCTTAAGTACACTAATATGGACTGCGAAAAGCTGCAGTAAAGATAAAAAGTGATCAGCGTTGTCGAGAGCATCGCCCTGGCGTCAAGTTCCCGCGACATCCTTAGCTGCTGAATACTGATTGCGGCTGCCTCAACGAACGCCAACAAGCTTAAGACTGCGGCAACGGTGGTGACCAGGCGCCGCCGCCAGCCGGTCAGCAGGCCGGGTAGCAAGCCGATCCAAGAGAAAAAGGTAAAGTAGGGCCGGAGGAGGTTGCAAGCGCTGAGATCGGGGTCAGCGACGGCTTCGGTAGAGGAAGGTCGTTTTGCTGACTTGGGTTGGACGGAGTCGTCGTTAGTAGTATCAGCGGGATCGATGCGGATGCTTTTGATTTTACTGTCTCTCTCTAAATGAAGGCGAGACATTTCGTACCTGCTGCCGAGCTGTAATACTTCTCTGTCTGGGAAATTGGGGACTTTTTGTATTCTGGTCTAATAATTAAAAAACAGCTTTGTCGGTCTTATATTCTCAGAGAGTGAATGCTCCTCATGGGTTCGCTAGTGGACACAGGATTTGGCCAATCGTAGTGGAATCGCTTTCTGATCGCCAACAAGGGGATAGAAGGCAGAGTAGCTGAGCTAAACTGAAACGTTCTGGAATGGCTTTTTGAGATACGCGTCCTTTGCGCCCCCTGTTCTCCTTAATCCACTCTAATCTGCAGCTTTCCACCTGCATGGAAACGGAAGGCACTCCCGATGCCATTTGCAAAGTCTGAATCATTTCACCCTCTCTTACATCTGCTCTCCTCATCCTGCCAAAGATGCATGCCAATATCATCAGTTACTGTAAGAGCTCTGTAAGAGCTCTTGTTTAGGTAAGTAGCATTGCGCTGCAGAAATGAGATGCATTGATTTACTGGAATGGCTGCTTGTCCCTGGTACAGAAAAGGACAGGACAGGAAACCCAATGAATATGTGCTCTATTCATAGAGTTCTGCAGATAGCTGCCATCTACTGTATACTGTGTCTAAAACAGATTTAAACAAATTCAACCCCAAAACTATTCTGTGCATCCAGCTGTCTTAAGGAAGGTCGATTCGTCGTCATTTCCATAAAGTTGCGCCGAGTGATGCAGCAGCAAATCAACAAAAAAGTGATAAATTTTCTGTTAAATATGTTTCCATTACTTCAAGTCCCTGATTAATCGGTGGCTCTTCAGTCTTCTACGAGCGTAGGCTCTATTCAGGGAATACTCAATGCCAGGGAACAGAAAACAACAGAATTTGGGAGCCTACTTTGTGTGTATTCCCTTGAAGTGAGTTTTTTTCAGTCGTGAAACCTACGAGTATCCAAGTAATGCTTTTCGAGGACTAAGCTTTTAATATATCAGTCTCCAACTTTGTCCTTCCCCGTCCCTAGAACTTGAATAGTCCCTGGCTCTATTGCTACGGTGGTAAACTGCCGTCACGCGATTTATTGGACAAATCAAAGCGATGCTGAAATGCCTTTGAGTACCTTCCCATTGTCTATTGTTGTCAGACTTAATTACATGCCCAGACCATTTTGTGAGAATCGTTTTATACAACAATTGTAGATAAATGGTTTGCGGGGCAGACAGAGGCAGTGTAAGTCACGCAAATGCATTAAACTTGGAGTTGCGGCTTTGTTGTAGCGCGTTATGTATGTTTTGAGCATTGTAGAAATATAAAAAAGCACCAGCTTAGTTGATCTCAAGCTACAAGCTACGAAGCGACAACTTTGACAACGTTATTCATGCATACATGTACAAGACAGCAGCACAACAAGATGTTCTGTCAGTTCTTATAAAAAAAACAACTTTATAGGGCGCGTCTCTGGCCGGGGGCCTCGCAGTCGACGAAACGCTGATTGTTGCATATGCCCCCCCCCTCGGTGGGTCACTAAGACGTCTCTCCAGTTGTTGTTGACTCACGCGTCGCCGTAGCAGAAAGCCGTCGTCGTTTGGTAGAAGAGAAGTCAGGCAAGCTGTCCAGTGCTGACACAGCAGCTTTCATGCCGCCATGATTGCGGGAGCCTGGCACGTTGTACCATTGGGAGCAAGAATACCACTGCTTTGAATGTATTCTTGAAATCTATGAAGACAACAGTCAGGATCGAATTGCGTATCCACACCTCCTCGATGACTCGGCGAAGATCCAGGATACGGATCCAGAACGGGTTGCAACCGCGATGATAGTTTCCATTTGAAGAACATCATCGCGCAGTGCAGGACTGAAGGCAGATGCCTCGATGCTCTTCAAGCCTTGTGGTGCCCGGCTTTTTAGGAATGGGAACAACAGAAAAATAGCAGAATTTTTTATAGTTTTCAATCAGTTACCGCGAGTTTTGACAGGAGATTTTTTAAGATTTCAAGGATACATGTAGCTTATTAAAAATACGTGTATTGCATTTCTTTGGCTCCCCAACGGGGGCGTAGATTGCTAGTCTAACAACTAACAATCTGTCGGTTTTTGGATACTAAAAATGAGTTGATTATTGAGCTTTTCTACGGCTGAATACGGACGGACAAGTTGTGACATTTAAGCTGGACTCCGACAATGATGCTTAATCTCGATGATGCCACTGTCGAAGGCACCACGAGAATCGAAAAATTACGACAAATACGGAAAAATCAGTTGATTTTAAAGTCGACTTTCTCATCCAGGATTGATAGTCGACTTCCAACTTGGTTGCCTCTCCTTCTTGAGAGAAAATGAAGACTTATAGGGCGCTGCGGCCTGTTCTCAATTCGGTGGGCTCCTCCAAGTACGTTACTGCACGCTTCCCTCTCGTCTAGGCCTTTGCGTGGATCGTAAACAAAAGCAGACAGACTGGCTGATGCAGCATTGCAAACGCTATGATTCTGTTTGACCGCTTTAAAAATCAATCAGCTGCATGGTCTCTAAAGCAAATTCATCGACGAGGTATTGACGCGCGATGCCTGTTGGCCTATCGAAATTTCAGTAGGAGATATCCAGAAGACCATGCACTACGAGCGTACTCGTACATGATGTGAGAGCATTTATCGGCAATGTTCTTCCCTTTGCTATCCATTCGAGTTACGCTCGAAGGAGTTACAAAAATTTCCACATGTAGTAAAGCAACTGCAGTGCTAAATATAAACTCTTTCCATTTCCAATCAGCGGTTTCGCATCTCTATCGATCAATCACATGATTCGCTCCGCCCGGCCAAGAAACTTGAGCCTTAAGTCTTGAGCCGTTTTCAGGCCAAAGAAACGAAATTAGAGGATAAAAATCTTATACTCCAGCAAGCTATTGAACTGAGGCCAAAACAATTCGACTATACATAACATTTAGGCATCCAAAAAGGTTAGGAAACAGCTCTACTTCAAGTAGTCACCTCCATAAACTAAATGAATCTTATCGGATAGAAAATTTATTTTAACCTTTATTGGATTAAAAGTACGATAGATCACAGTCAAAATTGCTTCTTTATGTGATAATTTGGCAGATTAAAGCAAGAGAATTTTCATTAAAGTTTAAAATCAAGCAGAAAATTTTAAATCTTAAATCCGAAATGTTGGATTTTTCTCGGCGCAAAATCATTCGACCTTGGCCGACTTCTTCTTTGACATGCTCAACTGCTCCTTTTGCTGCTTCCGATCTCGGCTTCGCATGTAGAGCCAAAGACCGGAGGACAGCAGGTGCAGGCCCTGAGCAAGGCCAGTCAGCCAGCTTGGCGGCTGCCGGCTGTGCAGGGCGACGCACAGAGTAGTCACAACGATGCAGCGCATCAGCTCGATGGTGGCGGCCGAGCGGGGGAAGCCGTCAATCAGGCGGCCGATGGAGTACAGGGTGAGGAGGATCAGCGCACAGCTGACAGCCACGGCCGGCACAGACAGGCTCTGCCGGTTGCTAGCCAGGTAGATGTAGACAACGTGGATAGCGAAGAAGTGCAGGGTGGCGTAGGCAGTCACCCAGATGGGCACCTGGGGATTGTGATACTGCACCGGGTTTTCGATTTCCGAGAAATCGTCAGTGCCGAGCCGAGGCGTCCCTGGCTGCCAGCCGGGTCCGTAGAAGAAGGCGCGGAATCTGTCCGTCCAGTTGCTGTGCTGGCGCCACAGGCCGAGCACGTATTTCAGATGGAACAACTGCAGCTCTATGGGGTCGAAGGTGTTCACCGGATGGATGAGGCCGTACACAGGCGGCTCGTCGTCCTTCTCAGCCTGAAAAGTGCCAAAAATCCGGTCAAACAGAATGAAAGTGCCGCCATAGTTCTTGTCAATACAGTAGGCATTGCGTCCGTGGTGGACTCGGTGATGCGACGGCGTGTTCATCACGTACTCGATGGGCGCAGGCAGCTTCTTGATCACTTCGGTATGGATCCAGAACTGGTACAGCAGGTTGAACTGGATGTGCACGGCAAACAGAGATGGCGGCAGCACCAGAGCCAGTGGTAGGTAGGTAAACCAGCTAAAGTAACGCTGTAGCACGGATTGGCGCAGCGCAGTGGTGAGGTTGTACCGCTCCGAGCTGTGATGCATCTGGTGGCCAGACCAGAACAAGTTCACCTCGTGCGCGGTTCTGTGCACCCAGTAGTAGCAGAAGTCCACCCCGATCAAGGCGGCCAGCCAAGCCCAGGCCGAGTCCCAGGGTACTTCAGCAATGCGCCAGTGATCGTACACCCAGATGTAGCTGGACACCTCAATGCTGCGCGCCAACAGCAGTGGCAGCTGGGAGATCAAGCCGCCGCTGACTGAGCCAATGCTGTCGTTAAGAGGAATGGCCTTTCTGCGGCCCTTGCACACCAGGATTATATATTCGATAAAGATGAGCAGCAGAAAGTACGGGATGGCTTCGTCAACAAATTTGGGTACTTTGTCCACCTCCGGAGCGCTGGACTCCCACGGCGTCACCAGGTAGAGCATTCTGCGTAGGCCAGTCAGCGGGTCCACCAGGTGCGGCCTCGTCACCTCCTCTGTGACGTTGCTCATGTTGCTAGCCATGCTCAGCTAGTGGAGGAGTGACATTCAGCGATTCCGAGTAATACAGCAAAGAGATCTGCTTGAGCCTGAGGGCGAAGCAAAATATAGCCAGTCGGATCGCAGTCTGTGCGTACAATATGCCGCACACTCTGCCAGCGCTCAGTGACAGCTCATCACTAGGTGAATCTCTTAACTCTAATCTTGGGGCAACTTGGCATAGAGACGAGGCGTACAATGAGAAGGCCTGTACACTCGTCTGACCACACCTATATAATGAACTTTGGCTAGGCATGTGACCACTGACACTTGCAATTCCCTCCATTCGACCGCAAAGTACGTTTTGGCTTCTACGAGTATGTAACAGGCGGTGGCACGTCGAGCCACGTTTTAGCGATAACGGGTTCTCATTTGCCCTGTTTTTCTTTTATACATAAATCTCAGCAAAACTAAAGCAATACTTGCAGTTTTCCAGCATTCTTGGTCTAATGTTCTGCACGGACTACTTAAACTAGGGATGGGAAACTGGCCAAATCATGCAGACAATAGTTGGAGGCTGGTTTTTTCTAGCGCTCCCTAGAATTTTAGTGAACGTAGAAAGCTGTTTTTTTGCCATCCTGAACAGAATTTATTCCTCTATAAGATGCACAACTTATTTTTTGTCGAGCTTCATTTTGAGAGTAGCAGTGAGATTTTTTGTACAGTACTCCTTTTTCACAGTGTTTTTATAGAGAATGCCTTATAAAAATCTGTAGTCAGACGGATTTTTGTCTATGGTATAAAACGCATCATCACTATACATGTAACACTTGTGTATCAATTGAGCATGCAACGAAGGCTTTGCTTTAGTCTGTCTGATGACTGATAGAGCCTGATACATGTATATGAATGAAGAGTTTAGCTAAAGTCGAAAAACTCTAGCAAGCCAACTTTTTTCGAGCCAAGCTCACGAGGCCCCCGTCGGGTAGAAAATTAACACAGAGCTACCCGGATGTAGCGAGGCTGCGGTAGCTGCTAGAGCGCAATGAGAACTTGTTCGCCAAGCACGAGTTCGACCTGGGCACAACGGAACTGCTGCAGCACCAGGTCCAACTGGAAACGGGAACGCGGCCGCACCGGCAAATCCAAGCAGCGCCGTCTGCCTCTGTCTGTGCCAGACCAGGTGGATAAAAAGATCGTACAGATGCTGGACAGCGGCATCATCGAGCCGTCGTCGTCGCCATGGGCGAGCAACCTGCTGGTGGTCCGCAAGAAGAATGGCAAAATGCACGGACTGGCGGCAGCTGAATGCCTGCACGGTCAAGGACGCGTACCCGCTGCCGCACATGCAGCAAGCATGAATGCTATGGTCGGGTGCTCCTGGTTCTCCACCATCGACTGTCGGCAGGGCTACCACCAGGTGGAGGTGGCGGAAGAGGGCCGGTTTAAAAATGCTTTCTATTCGACCCGCGGCCTGACGCAGTTCCACACGTTCCACAAACCCTAACCCTAACCCAAGGTCTGTCCTGGGACTCCATGCTGACTTAAATCGACGAAATTATCGTCTTCAGCAGGACCTTTGACGAGCATCTGGTAAGACTTGAGCGCGTTTTTTAACGGCTGCGAGATGCGGGTCTCAAACTGCACGATGCGAAGAGCGTGTTCGGCCATCGCCGGGTGCTGTACCTGGGACATTTGATCAGCGAGAAGGGTATTGCACCGGACTCCAGCAAGTTTGAGGTCATTCGCAGCATCCTTAGTCCAAAGTCGGTCGAAGAGGTGAAGCGGTTCCTCGGCATGCTGGGGTTCTACCGCCGATTCATCGAAGGGTTCAGCCAGACGGCGAGAGTCCTGCACGATGCGTGAAATCGAGAGACTTCGCATGAACCGGTGACTACGAGCAAGCTCACAGTAAAGGAAAATTGACCGCAAGAAGCAGGCGCGGGGAGTTCTGATTCCTCTGATTTTCTGGAGATGGTTCCAGGGGAAAGCTGGCATACCGGCCTGAGTGGCTGCTTCAATTTTCTCGCCAATGCTCCGCCAGCTTTACACTGCAGTCTCCAAGCTGTGCCTCCCATGTTCATAACTTTTTTTCTCACCATTGCCGAATACTTCTTTCCTGGTCACGACTTTCCAGCAACTACTGTCTCATGCGACTGTCGAATTGCTTTTTTGAAGACCTTGTCTAGCGCTACAAGACCAAAGACCAAAGTCGGCTGTCCACTGTTGAATGTGCCATGAGTCGAGACTGACTGACACACGACACCATGTAGAGGTTTATAATACATATTTGTGAAATTTTGAGTGCTTATATGTCCACAAAATATATCTAGCAATACGTACGTACAGTCACCGACTGCGACTGTGTGAAAAAAATCGTCTTCTGCTTTCCCTTTGCTCTTTTCCATTGCCCCCCCCTCCGAATTCACGTGGCTCGGTTTCAGAGTAATTGCAGAGCAACTTTCAGAGTAATGACGAGGAAAATTTTATTTTTTATTCAGTTAGTCAAGGCTAATTTTTAGCCGACGCAGCAGAAGCGGCTACAAGCTTAACTGAATAGCGATGATGCATGATTTGGCCAGTTTCCCGTCCCTAGTTTAAGTAGTCCGTGATGTTCTGTTGATCTTATCGCTGACCTATTCTATTCTAAAACAAGGCTTGCTCAATGATGAAAGCAACATTTTGTGTGATGTTTTGTTTTTGGTTCTAAACTTCAAGAGCTCAAATGATAAAATCTAGATCTATCTAGATCTTTTTTAAACTTGATAATCGAGAGTGCATCCCGTGCTTTACAAAAATGCGCGTAGTACAATGAAACTGCCCAGGAATAGACCAGATTTTGCAGCTCACTTGGCGACATCAAACGTTCTCAACTGCAGTTCTTGTCTATTGCGCCGCGGCCATCGCCCAGCAGGCCAGATGAAACGCTACTACTGTACCATCGACGCAGCCAATGGCCAACTGGGTTCGGCACCGGGAAGACGCCAAAGAAAAGTACAGCCTAGCACAGATCTCGTACGAGCTCGTAGTGGCCCAGACCGAAGGCAATGTTCAGTAGACCGGCTATCAGAGCGTGCCGAACGCCCTGCAGTTGCGCTTGCTGTAAATGTCGAATGAGATGTATTGTAAACTGACGAATATCTGTTACTTGATTCAATCTCTTCTGAATATGAAGCAGGTTGCAACAAGTGAGCCATGCCATTAGCTGAGCTGCTGTAATTCACAAGTCCAGCAAGTCCGAACTTCCAGCTGACGCTGACGCCCAAACTAGCTTGTATTTTTTACTTTACTATATTTGCTTTCGTTTTGTTTGCGCTCAGTAAAAAGCTTGTAAAGTAAGCTCCCAGTACTACTAAGCACTAATGATGCTACTTTACGTCTATATTCGCGAGAAAAGAAGTCATTTCCAATGCCAAATTCTCCAACTTCTAGTACCAAGTACTACGGTAAATAGCATGAGGATCGGAGGCATGTCAACCTACTCGTAGTTCTAGAATGGCTTAGTTTCTCTGTCAAACCCGACTATTGGATCGGCGATGAGAGTAGAATCTTGAAATAACAGAAGACCATACTGGAGACCCATCGAAGCTGGAGACCCATGGATCTCTAGACCTATCGAATAAAGTACGCTGTTCTGCTTCGAACTAAATTGACACCCCATTCTGATCTATTCTGGGTAAACTAACGCGCAATCGACCTTTAACGCCTCCAACGATTCCAGATCAATTCGAGCCCAAAATAAATAAACATCTACAATAAGCTACACATGTATAAATCACATCTGTCTCTAGCATCACAGGTTGAAATCAATCAATCAGCTTAAACTGACAGAGGCGCCCATGCCGCAGTAAACGGCCAGGCCCAGCGCCTCGGAGACCCACACGCACGCTGGCAGGACCTAAGTCAGAACGGTGGATCCAAGCAGACTGGCCGAGTCTCGGAACGGCTCCAGCCGGGTTCCCATGTAGCCAAAGGCCAGGTTGCCGACGGTGAAGGCGGCACCGTAGCCGGCTGGGTACAGGGCGATGCGGGACTCCGGGACGGAGAGCTCGCTGGCCATCACGGGGACGAAGTTGATGGCCGTCACCATGCTGAACCCTAACCCTAACCCTAACAGTTAAAAATCAATGCAGAATATCAAACCAGTGTGCTGTGTATCCGAGACTAGGCGCAACCTAGGCACAATCTAGATACAACCTAGAAGTTTCCTGCATGAGTGCACGTTCAAGTTCAAAACGTGTTGAAGGTCAAAGCATCAAGCCTATTGGTTAGAGCATCGGACTCACGACTTAAAGGTCGCGGGTTCGATTCTCGACTTACTCAGAACTGCAATTTGTGTCCTTGAGCAAGACACTTAACTCTGCATTGCTTCAGTTCACCCAGCTGTAAAATGAGTACCAGCATAAGCTGGGGTAACTGAGGCTGTGTGTGGCGACCCCCCAGTCCATGGACTGAACAGCCGTACGCAGCCTTCAGATGCGCCGCGCAATAGCTGCGGCTGAGCTGTCGGTTGCACTTCTGGCCCAATTGGGAAAGGTGAAAATTTAAACCTAAATTTTCAGATTTAGGCTGTGTAGATTTTTTGGTCCAGCGTGTGTGCAGAAGGGCAGCATGGAAATACAGTTCATCCTCTTTTCTGTTACTATTTTAGTCCAGCAGTTACAGAAGTCGTTTTTGCTCTTTCTCTTACTAGTGATGCAGTTCGGCATTGAAAACTGTGCAGAAGGTACACGTAGCCCTGTATACGAACACCGCTTGTTACGAATTCATATAGGTGCTTGATTAACGGCGTGTGACAAAAGTTAAAGCCCACGAAAACGTACATTTTTTTGGGCAGGAGTTCGATTACAGCGATCGATATTAGAAGTTCTATAGCTGAAGTAGAAATGTCGCAAACTGATTGCCATTAAATCGATGGGTAAATCAGCACCTTCACACAGGCTTCAATGATTGCAAGAATGGACTAAAATCAAGAAATATTAGCATACGACTGCGTTACACTCAAATAATTTCCAGCGTAAGAAAGCAGTGCTACTCTACTGCACGTCTGCAGATAATAAATATAAACAAAATACACAAGTGGCGAAATCTTGTTTTTAACTCAGAAATAATGCTGATCTTTCTTGGCTAAATTACGAGCCAAGAAATCGTACTTTCTATTTCAACTAGTATGACAAAAATTTAGGCAACCGTACTTTACGTCGGATGAGCATCTTTGCAGACAAACAGTGACCTGAAGTCTCCATCCGCATCCGCATCCGCATCCGCATTCGCATTCGCATTCGCATCCGCATCCGCATCCGCATCCGCATCCGCATCCGCATTCGCATCCGCATCCGCATCCGCATTTGCATCCGCATCCGCATTCGCATTCGCATCCGCATTTGCATCCGCATCCGCATCTGCATTCGCATCCGCATTCGCATCCGCATCGGCCAGACTCTGCAGTTCGCGCCGTCCTTGCCGCCAACGGCGTCGCGGCTGCAACGCCCAGGCGGCCAGGGTGGCCAGTCCCGCGGCTGCGAACGCCCCTGAAGCCAGTTGGAACGCTGCCGAATAGTCGCCGTGCTGTCTGCGCAGCCACTGACCGAGAAAGGGCGCAGGAAACGAGCCGAAAAAGAACATGGCCACGTAGAGTCCAGTGCAGATCTCGTAGTGCTGCAGGCCGACCGCAAGCTTGATCAGGCTGACCATCAGTGCGTACCGGCCGCCCTGCAGGGTCAAGTTTGTTACGAATGTAATTTTAACGTCAATCTAAACTATAGAAATGGCTATAGAAACTATAGAAAGTGCCAAGTTCTTTCAAGCGTAAGATTTTGGATTTTATTGAATTTGCGACCTATGAAACTTTCAGAGATCAACAAAAACAAAATTGTAATACCTTGCTGTACATAAGTGCTCCTAGCGCTGGCCTTGGCGATCACTTCTCACCCATCATTTTGCTTAATTTCCATTCTGCCCTCAGGTTGTCCCGAACTCTTATAGTATCAGATACCAGCTTCAATTTCTGTTCCTTTAGCTGTTCTCATTCTCACCATCTGCGTCGGTATAACCTGACGAGTCTAATTAATTATCAACTAATCAGTTCCAGTTAACGGGCCTTAACCGGTGGTCAAAATTAACCCACTTTACCCTACGCCTGTAAAATTCGGTTGCTGTACCACAACACTTCTTACCTGACAGGCGCCCATGCCGCAGTAAACGGCCAGGCCCAGCGCCTCGGAGACCCGCACGCACGCTGGCAGGATGCCAGTCAGAACGGCGGAGACAAACAGACTGGCCGAGTCGACCAGGAACGGCTCCAGCCGGGTTCCCATGTAGCCAAAGGCCAGGTTGCCGACGGTGAAGGCGGCACCGTAGCCGGCTGGGTACAGGGCGATGCGGGACTCTGGCACGGAGAGCTCGCTGGCCATCACGGGGACGAAGTTGATGGCCGTCACCATGCTGAATGTCTGTTGGAACAGTTTGAAATCAATGCGGCATAGAAAACTAGTGCAATATATACATGTTCATGTATTATCAGGCTAACTGCGTCAGGCACCACCTAGAATGCACGTTCAAGGTCAAAGCATCAGTTGAAACAGTTGAAAGCTTGAGTCCTGTCTCTTGCCTGAAGAAGAGCAGCAAAGTAGAATAACGCTGTATCCGGACCGCAGATCCGTAGCAGTTCCACCGTCCGAGCGAGTCGGCCTCGACCTGCGGCGGCCGCGTTGTCCTCGCCTTTGCCGGCCTCCAACGCCACCTCCAATGGCACCTCCTCCAATGGTAGTTCGCGACTCGCTGGCACCCTCGGCCGGATCAGCAGCGCCAGCGCGCCTGCGTTCAGCGCCGCTGCGCCCAGCACGAGTGCGGCGCCACGCCAAGTGAGGCTGCCGATGAGCAGCTGCGTGATTGGAGCCGACATGAGCAGACCGGCGCCGCAACCGCTGGCAACGACTCCGCTGGCCAAGGTGAGTCGCCCATCGAAGTTGTGCGCCAGCAGCGTCATGGGGAAGAAGTACAGGCCCTCCGCGGCCAGCGGCACCATCAGGCCGAAGGTGGGCAACAGCAGGCGGGCATCAGAGGCGAAGTAGCTGAGCGCATAGCCGGCGAACATGCAGACCGAGCTGCCGACGGCGACTCGCTTCTCGCCCTGAGAGCGCAGCAGCAGCGCCATGAGCGGCGACATGAGCTGGCCGGCGCCATAGGTCATGCCGTAGACGACGGCGAGCAGGCCGGTCTGCTGCGGAAAAGCCTCCAGGTGGGCGGCATAGAACAGCCCGCTGATGTTGTAAGAGCTGTCGGCTATCAGGTAAGCTACGAACCCGATGATCAAAATGGTGCACTTGTATGACTTGGAGGTAGTTTTTTGAATTGCAGCTGCCATTGCTGGTGCAGGCTTGGATTAACTTGATTGAGAAGACAGTTTGGGCTTCTATATGTTCTGACCTGGCGTGCAAAGCATCTCTCATTATTTTCTCTCTTTCAGTGCTTTCCCTCTGCCCCGTTCTGCGTCCATTTATTTCAGATCCAATTGTGTTTGGGAGGCCTTGCAAAGACCTCTAGGAGCAAGCCCTGCTGCAACTACCCACTCCGCCACTGCTCTTTCCTATTCCAAGCATCCAGTCAGGGAAGTGCTACGCCAGTGCACTGCCATGCACATTTCTGTCGAGGCCAGCCGCTGTACGTCTGGATTTCCTTCGCTTTTTGTAAGCAAAGTGTAAATCCATTTCACCCAGTGTATTGACTTTTGGTTCCCCAGAGCACATTAATCATTTAGCATTGACGCGCAGACGACAAACGCTCCATGGTATGAAAAATATGCCAGTTGCATAGAGGACCTTTTTCTCTAGTCAGAGCAAAAGTTGTGCGAGTCATTTGACTAGTTGGCACGGAATCAGGTTTCAGGGCACTGAATAGCGGCTCCTGGACAGCATGCCGTGTTGCGCTCGAAGAATGAATTATTAATAAGCAGTTAGCTACTAGTTCGACAGGCGTGTGTTGATTTTAGTGCAATCTGATCTTGCGATAGCCGGAAGCAAGCAAATAAGTTTTAATTAAAACCACGCGGCACAGATAAGCAAAGCAAACATCCCCCGAGATTTGAGTCGTTTCCTGCTCAGAATCCACTCTTGAACGGAGTAGCTATTGTTGCGAGCTGACCGGGATGTTCTGAAGCACCCAAGCGAAACGCAATATGACTACTGAGAAGTCGAAAACGCGCGTTGATGAAGAGGATGCTGACAGTGAGCTGCTCAAGCTCTTGGAGCTCCTGTACGAAGGACGACCTGCTGATTTTCTGTCAAAGTTTCAGCGTCTTCCGAGGACAAGCGAAGGCGGCTGCTGCTTCTGGGTGACAGCTCAACGGACGATGCTCAAGAAAGGCAGCGCCAGCTGCGACAGACGCGCTGCCCTGAGTCGCTGGACCGCCGGCCTCGACCGCTGCTGGACATCCTGCTGAGCTGCCACCTGCCGCTTGCCTGTCGAGCAATTGACTGCCTCGAGGCCGAACCCGGGGCAGCTGACTCCGGCAACTTGCTGCTGTTCCGCCTAGTTGATCACTGCTGTCGTGAGCCGCTGCAGGCCGAGAAACCTCTGGCCGACTTCTTTGCAGAGCTGGCCGTTCACCGCCCGACAGCCTGCCGTCGCTTTCTGGCCGCGGAGGCCACCGCAGAGCAGCTGCGGCCGCTAGAGTACGCCGCTCTCTGGCGCTGCTTTCACCTGGCCGCCGTATTTCTGGACGTCTCGGCCGTGTCGACAATTTCAACATCCGGCCGCTGCCGCCAAACGGAGTGGGACATCAGCGAGTACCGCTGGTCCACCGGGTCCCGATTCCCCAAGTCGCCCTTTCTGCACTTCGCTCTGGCGTTGAAAGATCGCATGGGCGAGACCTTGCCGGACGGATTCGTCCGGTTCTATCGCTGTCCCGCGACCAGCGCCTACGCGGCCAACCTGGCTGCGGCCTTTCCAACAGTCCACTTGGCGCCAGTCCTAGCGCTGCTCTGCCTGTTGCTGCATCTGTACGGCAGCTACTCGCTCACCGTGCGCCTGTTTACGGCGGACACGTTCCGCGCTAACGGCACCGTCGTGCTGGTTGGCAGCGACGATGCTTACACCTACGTAAGCCGGCTGACGCCGCTGGGATTTGAGCTGGCCAGATGGGGAGCCCATCTTCGACAGGTATCCCAGATGATGATGGCGATAATTAGCGGGACCTACCTGGCAATCAAGGCAGTTGGAAACCACGCCATGCTGGCGCCCGCTCGCCGGCGCTACCTGCCGCTGCAGTGGCTGCGCAGCCTCTTATTTTATCATCACGACGTCCACGACGGCCTGCTGCTCAGCTTCGTTGTCGGTGGCCTCGCCATCATGGCGATGGAGGCCTCCTTCTTCTTGCCGGGCGTTGGCAACTACGTCGAGCGCGCCGGCCTTCCGACCGTGCTGAAGCCGGAGTCGCTGCGGATGCTGTTCACCTTGCAGATGAACGCCCTGCTGTTTCTCATGCTAGGCCTCAGCGCGCACCTAGCGCAAAAATACCGAATATTTTTCGACCTGCTGCAGTGCATCCAGGAATGCATGAAGCTCATCTACCTGGTGTTCGTGCCGGCCATCCTCATCAGCTTGACGGTCGCGCTGGCGCTGCCGCAGTCGGCCGCGTCGCTGACGACCGCCGAGCCGCTGCCGGATCACGTGGACGCTGGCACCTACGCCTTCATGAAGCTAGTGGGGGACAGCATGGCGGCGGCATTCCGCTTCACCTTCAGCCTGGGCGAGTTTGGCTCTGGCCCGGCCAGCAAGCTGTTGGCCTGGTCTCAGCCGGCGCTGTACTCCCTGCTGGGCATCTTCCTGGTCAACTTCTGCATCGCGCGGCTCACCAGGCAGCTCAGCCTGATGGAGAGCCACTCCGAGCTGCGGCGCCGGATGAGCCTGGCCGGACAGGTGCACGAATACTGCCTGGCCGAGTGGCGCCTGCGCCGGCTCATTCTGAGGCGACTGCTCAAACGACGGCCAAAGAGGCGGCCCCTGATAGTTCGGCTTCTGCGGCTCCGGGCGGACTGCGTCAGCGAGTAGAGACGGCACTGGCTGGATAAAGGCCGCAGTATATGAGATGCCGCATCCTGGGTGCCGGCTTCCTGAGTAGCGCCTCCTGTTCCAGCTGTGGGCAGTACCATTGCTGACTGTTGACCTGCTAAAATCTTCACGTTATCTGCTTAGCTACCTACTTACCTGCTAACCTACCAACTTGCTGACCTACCTACCTGCTAGCCTACCTTACCTACCTGTTAACATATCTACCTACCTGCTAACCTACCAACTTGCTGACCTACCACCTAACTGCTAGCCTATCTTACCTACCTGCCAACTTACTTACCTACCTACTAACCTACTACCTGCTAACCTATCTACCTTGCTAACCCATCTACCTACCTGTTAACCTATCTACCTACCTGCTAACCTACCTACCTATCTACCTACCTGCTAACCTATCAGCCAACCTACCTACCCACGATTACTTGCTAACCAAACGAAAATATCTAAATATTGTCGAATTGATCAAAACTGATAACTCCGCTCTGGAAATCTGTCTAAATATTACCTATCAATAAAGTAGGTACGCTTAACCATCTGACTCAGAAGTCTGTTATTTCTGTAAACATGCAGTGTGGTTTGCAACCGAGAAAACTGTATCTTTGCCTTCCAACTTTGTCGCATTGATTAATGATACTTGAATGAGCTACCGTCGCACGTGGTGTAATTTTATAAAAACTAACTTGCATCAGGTTTGATCGTGTGTACTCTGCTTAAGACATGTTTAAGACTGTTTGAGTCATAGAGAGGTTGAATCAAGGAAGGAATGAATCATAGACAGCTTTAGTCATTGACAGCCGGCTTAAGTCATACACACTTTGAGTACCGCAGTTTAAGTCATAGACAGCCTGACTCAAACAGCTTGAGTCATAGACAGCTTGAGTCATAGACAGTTTGAGTCATAGACAGCTTGAGTCATTAACAGTTTGAGTCATAGACAGCTTGAGTCATAGACAGTTTGAGTCATAGACAGTTTGAGTCATAGACACTGAGTCATAGACAGCTTGACACTTTGAGTACCGCAGTTTGAGTCAAAGACAGTTTGAGTCATAGACAGTTTGAGTCATAGACACTTTAAGTACCGCAGTTTGAGTCAAAGACAGTTTGAGTCATAGACAGTTTGAGTCATAGACACTTTAAGTACCGCAGTTTTAGTCAAAGACAGTTTGAGTCATAGACAGTTTGAGTCATAGACACTTTGAGACATAGACAGCTTGAGTCATAGACAACTGGAATAATTGATCATAGGCAGAATTCAAACTCAGCATGTGATCTTATCTTAGTCATAGAGAGAGCTATAACTCATTCAAAAATTTAGTTTTCAAAAAAGTCCGAGAGACCTCAGCTTCATCAATTTAGCCACATACGCGTATATTTAGACGGTTAGTAAATGGCGCAAAAATATTTTTTCCAAAACACACGTATGAAAAATGGCTTGATACAGTTAATAAAATAATGAATAAAATTGATATTTACACTAGGAATGCAATCGATCGATTAAGTTTAAACGCACTGTTTTTTGGTTCACGCGAAAGAAAAAAGACAAAAAAACGCGAAATGACAATGGAGGACTTAAAAAATTATTTTGTTTGTTTGGACGACATTTTTGATGACTTGCAAAAAAACGAGCGTAAAAAGGTAATAATATTATTTGACAGCATGGCATGTCAGGGACCCAAACTACCGATTATAAACTGGCTTCGTTCACCTTTGCCAGTACCCGGCAGATCTCGAGTCGGCCAGTACGGTCTCCAACTAGCAGGGCCGGCTCCTGTTCACCTGGCAACTGCACCAGCTCTAGCACAGCCACCTCAGAGGTGTGCTTGCAGGACAATACCTGGGAAATATTGGTTTGACAGAGTTATGCATTCGAACTTTAACCACGATAAAAAATTACACCCTTGGGTTCAGTTTACATTAGTTTGCATAGTTCACGTTAATTTTGGGGGCTCGTGAACAGAAATGATGTAGGAGTCACGACGAAGCCTCAAGGCACAGATAGTGTACATGCCTGATGACGTTTCTTTAATTGTTGTCATTTCTTTTATGGCGACATTTCTCGGTCTATGTGAGAGATTTTACTATTAAAATCTTTATTCGTCTACTTTTCACAGTAGTCTAAATTGAATTTCTCACACTAATTAATTATAGACGAAATTCTCGATTGAAATTGTCTTTAGAGAGCTATGTAAAAACATGGAAATCCATGCTCCAATCATGGGGGTCCTTGATCTACTTGATGGGGGACAGGGTGACTGCAGACTGCCAAATAAAACACCCGCGCACCTGTTGCATCTCAATTTTTCCAGCAGCCAGAGTCGCCAGCCAGATCTTGATTTCACCAGTCTCGCTGCCAGTGCCCAGCAGGGCTGACGAGCGGCTGCCGGTTAAGGAGCCGCCGGTCAGCGGGCCGACTGCCAAGAGACGTCTCGAGTGGCACTGCAGGTGGCGGGTTGGGAAATTCGGGTTTGGCTGTGATTGGGCTGTGAGGGTTGGATGGCTGGGTTGTGAGCTGTCAGTTGGCTGGGGCTGTGAGGGTTGGCTGGGTGGGTTGTGAGTTAATTGGGGCTGTGAGGGTTGGCTGGGTGGGTTGTGAGCTGTCAGTTGGTTGGGGCTGTGAGGGTTGGATGAGTGGGTTGTGAGCTGTCAGTTGGCTGGGGCTGGGAGGGTTGGATGGAAGTACATGACGCAGCCCCACTCACTTTGTGACCATCAAGCTTGGCCACCACCTTGCCGTCGGCATTGAGCAGCCGCAGATCCAGGCAGCCCATGGAGGAGCAGCCGTGCACCAGCAGCAACTGCGCTCTGTCTCCGGAGAGCATGCAGGCTCCAATCGGTCGCGACTGGTCAGTTGGCAGGTCAAGAATGCAGCTCTTCAGCGGCCGGCAGATAAAGCGTCTGCGACTGGAGGAGCTGTCGGCGGGCAGCAGTAGCGACACCGGCTCACCCAGACGGCGGATCAGGTACCTGCCGCTTCTGCCAAATGAGCAGAGAAGCTCTACGCGTTTCGAGCAGCCGTCCGAATTTGCCGCTTTATGCAGCGTCCGAACGGGACCCGAACGACCGATTGGGATGTACAGGACGGAGCCGTTGAAGCAGCCGACCAGTAAGCGGTCGCCACGAGAGTCGGCGTGCAGGCAGCTGGCAGAGCAGCGGGCTGGCAGCGGGATGTTGTCAAAAGCGGCGGTCTCCTCCAGGGACACCAGCAGCAGGCTCTGCTGAAAGCCCACTGCGAGTCGACCGTCTGGCAATTGGCAAATGCAGCTGAGGGACGCTAACGAAGTGGTTAAAGATTTATTGATCAGCTCAACAGCGCCGTCTGCCTTGGAGCAATCCAGCGACTCGAATGTGAGCGGGTCGTCAGACGTAATGTCGACTTGGGTCTGTGCGAGATAATTATTTTTTCGAGTGCATTTTTCAGAGAACATTTTATTGTTACTGTAAAGTACATGCACATGTATTCAGCTAGCTTCGAACTCTTACTATAGGTGGCCTAATGGGATGAACAGACTTTTCAAAGACTGATGCTTTCGCTCGAGACAAAATACAGGCAAGAACTACTCAAATAAAGAGGCATGAAGCTACGTTTCGTGGAAAATTTAACTAATAAGATTACTGCAGCACAATTATAAAATTATAATTCGAAGGATCCTATTTGTCTAATCGAAAAACTGATATACTGTACACATGTAGAAGGCTTCATCAAAAGATGAACAATTGGATCTCCCTTATAACAAAAGTAACAATTAACGTAGTTTGCTGCGTTCTTCTGCTGGAGTTGTCCTTGAACTTGAATACAGGCTTCTGATATAAACACTGTTGATCAGACACGTACTAAAAACACACAAAACTAATGCGATCTATTCATGTACAGTACGTATTGCATCCAGTCTAAATTGTTTCTGAGTATAAAGATACAAAATTTAATATGTTTAGTCACCTGAGATTTGTCATCGTCGAAGTCCGATGATTGATTTAAGTTCTTTGTCACGCCGCCATCCGTGATCAAATCGACCGATTCTGTCATTTTTAGTTGAAGTCGACGGTCGACGGTCGAGAAAAGCTACTATGTGCACATTAACACAGCCTCGGTATATTCAGCTATTCCTGAGATGGAAATTACGTATCACCCCCTATAAATGCAAGACACCGAGTACACCAATTACGTTAGTACCCTGTGAGTCTGCACTTGGGGTGCTCTAGCTCAGTGCTGTACAAAGCAACCTATAATAGCTTTCGCTAAATTTAGACGTCAAGCATAGTATATTTTTAATAATTACTCAACTCAAGAAGACAAGGAACAAAAAAAGAAATCAGGGAAGCCTCATTTCTTCGTTACGCTTACCCCACCCCAGCCACAAGTTTTCCCAATGTTTAGTCGGATCCAATCTCGATTTTGACAGTATCTGTTTCATTTCAAAACTGAATCAACTCTACACAGTTCGCTTGAATTTCACAGCAGTCAAGGCAATTGTTTTTGTATTAGCCTTATAGCCCTATGATTTCACAACCCATGTGTACAAAGAACAACTTTAAGTACCAAGGGGTACAAAGACCAGTTTTGAACAACCAAGGGGTACAACGTTTTGAGCAACCAAGGGATACAAAGGCCTGGTTTTGAGCAACCAAGGGATACAAAGACCAGGTTTTGAGCAACCAAGGGGTACAAAGACCAGGTTTTAAGCAACCGGCAGATTATGCTTAAGAAGATTGTTTGCATAAATTTTTGCCTCTTCAAAGAAAGTAGAAAACAAGGATAGCACTGCTAGAGTAGCTAAAAATTTATAGATTTTAATGTAAATCTACAACTTTGCAAGCCGAAGATAGATAATATCAAGGCCTGATGAACTGCAAACTAGAGTCACTAGCTGATATACTATATACTCCATTAGTCTCATTTTATATTATTTATTAGTAAGTATATATTCATATTCAAAATAGTCGCAAAGTAAGGGACTTTCCTAACAGAGCAGTCAGTTTAAACAAAACAAAATATGCTTAGGCAACAGGCTATCTAGGGACACATTGCCGAGGGAGTTGAAGGGACAGGCAAAAGGTTTTGAAAGCTGCTACTACCAACAAGCACAACTCGTTGGTCTATTCAACTTTTTTCGCAGAGTTCATTGAACACGAAAACATCAAATCGAATACTGGACAAGCAGATTTAGAGGGAGTGGGCTTAAACAGGGCTAATTATAGAATATATTCGCTTCAAGCTTAAACTATTACTAGCTAGTAGATATACTACTCACGAAAGTAGCAAGTCAACCAGACGAGACGAGGCTGGCTAAAATACAAGCGGAGAAGAAATGGGCTCTGTTTTCTTTTAAGAATTAACAAAGGACTTTGCATGCTGTGCTCAACTGTCACTCCGAGCACGGAGAGTGACGGAAAGCACCTTCTCAGAAAACAGGCTTTAGGTTTGCTGTGTAGGGCTGAAGCAGCACAGGAAAATTTAAACAGAAATAAACCGAAAGATTGAGCCACGCCTCGAAATTAAGTTGCTAGGTTAGAAATTTAAGAAATAAACAGAGTTTTTCACTTCCTCGAAATGAATTCTCAACAATGAGCACATAGTTCTGACTTTATTCAACAAAAAGTGGTGCATCATTTTACCTTTTGGCTTGTATTTCTGATTGTTTTAATAATTTGTGTGTTCCCTGCAATAAATAGAAGAATTATAAACCAGAAGAAAGGCAAACTGACCTATTTACTCAGTCATATACTCAGATACTAGTATAACTAGATGTGTCATTCGCAATTGAAGTCGTGAAAAAGCAGAGCGTCTACTCTTTTATCAATAGCTTGTATGCGCAGGGTCACTTAACTTTAAAGTGGCAGCAATGTATCCTTTACCTTTCTTTGGTGTTTGCGACCTCAGGAGCATATGGGATTGAGAATGAGCAACCAGCATTGAACTCGATGTACACAAGTGAACGCAAGACGGACGAAACTTAGCCTAGGGGGCAGGCCCAATCTAGCTCAGCCAATGAGAGAGCAGTAAGGAGAGAGGGCAAAGTCAGACAGGCGAACCTCAGCCTAGGGGGCAGGCCCAATCTAGCTCAGCCAATGAGAGAGCAGTAAGGAGAGAGGGCAAAGTCAGACAGGCGAACCTCAGCCTAGGGGGCAGGCCCAATCTAGCTCAGCCAATGAGAGAGCAGTAAGGAGAGAGGGCAAAGTCAGACAGGCGAACCTCAGCCTAGGGGGCAGGCCCAATCTAGCTCAGCCAATGAGAGAGCAGTAAGGAGAGAGGGCAAAGTCAGACAGGCGAACCTCAGCCTAGGGGGCAGGCCCAATCTAGCTCAGCCAATGAGAGAGCAGTAAGGAGAGAGGGCAAAGTCAGACAGGCGAACCTCAACCTAGGGGGCAGGCCCCATCTAGCTCAGCCAATGAGAAAGCAGTAAGGAAAGAGGTCAAAGTCAGACACAAGAAGGCAAGAGGAAAGCCAAACTGTTAATCGGCTTGGCTGCGGGCTAGGGCGCCACCCCTTTCCCTCTTGCTCGCTGTGCACACGCACTGGATTTGGGTGCAGCTTCAAACAGGATAAAGATGCTAATTTAATGGGTCTGCTTGTAGAAGGCCAGAGGCGATTGTTGCAGCTTCAAAAACTTTAAATATATTGTAAAATTAAGCAGTTTTATATTTACTAAAATAACAAAAAAACCCTATATCCTACTGAAAAGGAGTAGACGAGAATATTTTTGACTGGCATATCTAGCTATTCCAGTATCTGTGGTCATAACTACTCGCAGCTACGGTATGCTATAGAATACAACTCTACAGACGACTCCATGGGTTAGCTGTAGATTTTGCAAGGATTTTCCGTGGACTTTTCACGGATTTACCATAGATTTTCCATGGACTTCCTACGAATTTACTACTGACTTTCTATGAATTTTTAGTAAAAAGAACGCCAAATCTATTAATACTATGGTACCACTAAGTACGCTCGTAATTACAATTACTTATAATTATACAGTAGCTAGCCAATGGTGCTCGCATCATAGTTGGTTTTGGGGAACAAAAAGTATTATTAAAGAGCCAAGCTAGTCAAAGGCGATCACAATCCTAGCAGCAGAATGCGCGGATCCTCTACAAAGCTTTTGATTTTGCGCAGAAATGTGACAGCCTCCCTGCCGTCAATCAGCCGGTGATCGTAGGTGAGCGCCACGAACATCATTGGCCGAATCTCCACCTTGCCGTTGACGGCCATGGGCCTGTCGAATACGCCGTGCATGCCAAGGATTGCCGACTGCGGCGGGTTGATGATGGGCGTGCCGAACAGGGAGCCGAATACGCCGCCGTTTGAGATTGTGAACGTGCCGCCGTCCATGTCCTGCGATTGGCGTGGGGGTGGGGGGGAAGAGAAATTAAAATACAAGGGGATATGCTGGCAGCCGGCCATTCTAGAGACAGTTAAGAACCAATAAACTTTAGAGATAATTTAGAATCCAGTAATTTAGGGATATTCTAGAATATAGTCCTTTAGGGATATTTTAGAACTCAGTTATTTAGGGAGATTTTAGAATTCAGTCATTTAGGGAGATTTTAGAACTCAGTCATTTAGGGATATTTTAGAATTCAGTCATTTAGGGATATTTTAGAATCCAGTCATTTAGGGATATTTTAGAATCCAGTCATTTAAGAATATTTAAGAACAGGCACACATTTAGGGATATTTTAACATCTTCATTTTAGAATCCAGTCAGTTCAGAAATATTTTAGAATCCAGTCAGTTCAGAAATATTTTAGAACTCAGTCATTTAGGGATATTTTAGAATCCAGTTTTTAGGGATATTTTTGAATCCAGTCAGTTCAGAAATATTTTAAAATCCAGTCATTTAGGGATATTTTAGAATCCAGTCATTTGGGGATATTTTAGAATCTAGTCATTTGGGGATATTTTAAATCTAGTCATTTTAGAATCCAGTCATTTCAGGGAATTTTTAGAATCCAGTCATTTAGGGATATTTATAGAATCATCTCGAAGACGTTAGACATGTCAATCTCATTAAAGGTAGTGAGCATAGCACAGGTATTCTGGGCCTCCTTTAATCGCTCGGCGATGCGCAGGGATATTTTAGAATCCAGTCATTTAGGGATATTTTAGAACTCAGTCATTTAGGGATATTTTAGAATTCAGTCATTTTAGGGATATTTTAAAATGTTGCCATTTCGCTAATTCAGGGAATTTAACCCTTAAGTTTATGTGCATTTATCAGTTTCATTCCAGAAGGCAGCCTAAGAACTTTGCAACAAAGAAGCCGCATACCTCAATAGCCAGCTCGTTTTTGCGCGCCTTGACGCCAAGCGCCGCAATCTCGTGTTCAATGTCGGCCAGATTCATGTTGTGAACGCCGCGCAGCACAGGCACAACCAGGCCTTTGGGAGTGGCCACGGCCACGCTGATGTCAACGTAGTCCCTGTAGACAATGTCGCCGCCATCGATGACCGCATTGACAGCCGCCTGCTGCTGCAGGGCGTAAGCGGCCGCCTTCACAAATGGCGACATGAAGCCCAGCTTGACCCCGTGCTGCTTCTCGAATGCCGGCTGGAACCTGAGGGCATGTTCGATGGTAATGATTGTACAGGTGGCACACACAGTGAAGGACTGGGGGAGGGTGGCACACCTCTGAAGACTGGGGAGGGTGGCACACACAGTGATGGACTGGGGGAGGGTGGCACACACAGTGATGGACTGGGGGAGGGTGGCACACACAGTGAAGGACTGGGGGAGGGTGGCACACACAGTGAAGGACTGGGGGAGGGTGGCACACACAGTGAAGGACTGGGGGAGGGTGGCACACACAGTGATGGACTGGGGGAGGGTGGCACACACAGTGAAGGACTGGGGGAGGGTGGCACACACAGTGATGGACTGGGGGAGGGTGGCTCACACAGTGATGGACTGGGGGAGGGTGGCACACACAGTGAAGGACTGGGGGAGGGTGGCACACACAGTGAAGGACTGGGGGAGGGTGGCTCACACCAGCTCATTTTCCCCACTCACTTGGCCCGCATCTCGAAGACGTTAGACATGTCAATCTCATTAAAGGTAGTGAGCATAGCACAGGTATTCTGGGCCTCCTTTAATCGCTCGGCGATGCGCAGACGCATCCGGGACATCTTCACGCGACGCTCCGATCGAGCGCCGACAGTCGAAGTCGAAGGGGCGGACGCTGACGATGAAGCCGCCGCCTGAGGCAGCGGGGGCGGCTTGGACGGCGCCTGGGAGGCCACCAGCTTGTCCTCCTTGGGTGCAGCCGGTGCCTGCTGCTCAGGCTGCTTGGGCTGCTCAGGCTGCTGCTGCGGTGCAGCTGGTTTCTCCTCCACGGCCGCCTTCTTGTCCGACTTTGCCGCAGCGGGCGCCGCTCCGCCAGCCTCAATTTTGAACACCTCCTGATGGGCCACCACCTTCTGGCCGTCCGGCACTAGCAGCTCCGTGATGACGCCGGCGCAGGGCGAGTGCACCTGCACGGAGGTCTTGTCTGTCTCAACTTCGGCTACCAGCTCGTCCTCGGCCACGGTGTCGCCGACCTGCTTCTCCCAGCGAATGTCTCCTTCAGTGACGGACTCCGCAAAAGCTGGCACTTTGCCAGTTACAACTCCGCCTCGAAGACTGCGACTTGTGTGCAGCTGCCGCCATTGGCTGTTTAGTTGATGGAGTTGGGGGGACCATGTAGGTTATGCTTAGACTTTACACTCTACTCAACACTAGATTTCAGGATCGAATGTTGAGTAGATCTAATGATTCAGGAACATTTCAAGAAATTTTATATTCAATTTAAACATCTATTGAAAAAAGTTTTGTGACAATTAGTGAATCACAAA
Source organism: Macrostomum lignano (assembly GCA_002269645.1). Classification (NCBI taxonomy): domain Eukaryota; kingdom Metazoa; phylum Platyhelminthes; family Macrostomidae; genus Macrostomum; species Macrostomum lignano. The sequence goes on from NIVC01001361.1 coordinate 126,176, forward strand.
GCAAAGTAGTATGCAGTTGAATATGATTGTAATTAGTTGGCTGTTGTGAGCATTGTCATGATCCCTGGCCCTGCCCCATCTAATGATGCGGCTGTCTTGTTTCAGAGTTTATTCATAATAAACAAAATGATTATCAATATCAACCATAAAGTTTAAAACTTAAAAAAAAAATAAAATTTGAGAATATTTTAGCTAATTTAAGTGAAAATGTTATAAAACCTTCATATGGCAATTAGAAATCAATCTAGATTCTAGATTCAGAATCAGGCTGTTTGTGCATTGATACTACTTTATTTATTAATAGCTCTAATAGTTTATATTTAATATAAATATTTCTATGCCTTTGAATGAAAATGTCTACTTTGTATGCCATGGTCAGGAAGGTCAACAAGTCCCCAATCAAATTTTTAATTGTGCACTATGTGCCAAATAAAAAAGTGCATGTGCACCAAGAAAGAAATGTAGACCTTGTATTAGGCCTAGTAACTGTTATATAGCAATATAACAAATTATAGGTTCTGAAAAATGCATTAGTTATAATTGTGAATAAAAGAAAGATTAATGGCGATCCTACAGTTTTCTGCTTTAATTATTTTTTGGCTTTTCCGAGTGATCACTAACCAATGGGCTGCCTATAATTAATTCTGGCCAATCATGTGACCATTAATCACTCTATCCGGTTTGTTGACCCCAATGATCATACCATCTATACAAACACCATTGAGGATGCATGGGCCAACTGCAAGGCCAAGTATGCATAGTACATATCCAGAGACATTCGAGATGTACCTCCAAGAGTTTTTATAGCGCTGGCTGTTTCAAGAGTGTCAATTTGGGAACATGTTGTATTGGATATGCGATTATTATCCACGTTAACTGTTGTGACTATCATGAGTGACTATTATATAAGTTTATCGTCATTTCTTATTCTTGCTGTGCCTGCCATAATTTTTCAAAAAATAATTAAAAGCGGAAAACTGTAGGATTGCCAGATTAAATATGTATTGTTTGTATATTCAGAAAAACTTAGTGTGCTATTTGAATTAAATTGAATATTTAAAAAAGGAGCAAATACACTTTCACATATGGTGAAATCCAAAAATCGGGGGCAAGTTTTATGAAAATTCGTTTTTTGGCAATTTGAAAGCAATAAAGCTATAAAATAAATTTATTCAAGTTTTTAAAAGGTAAAAAAGTCTATTAAAGCACAAATTATTTTCGTATAGCTTTATTTTTAATAAAATGATTTGTTGAAATGGTAAGTTTAATTACGACCTAAAATGAGTCGAATGAAAATGCTAGAAAAGCTATAATAATGTATTTTATTAACTTTAACTATCTTATAATGTTACACTCTATAATTCTACAACATATTTAACATTATTTTCAAGGGTTTATTTGTTTATCACTTTCGTTACTCTTGACAACGTGTATTTTGTAGAGTTTGTTTGCAATAAATTGTATTCAACGTAAGTTTATTATTTAAACATACAAATTCCTGTAAGGATCGGAAAATTGCATTTTATTCAGCTTCTACTAAAGCAATTGGGAAAATTCTTTTTTTCCTGCATACACGCCGCGATGATACATGTTTTAGTGTAATTTCATTGTTCTTCGTTGCTTAATGAGCATACAGTAAGCATCTGATTTGGAAGCCGGGTAACACATTGGAATTCCCATAAGGATTGGAAAATTGCATTTTACTCAGCTTCTACTAAAGCGATTTGGAAAATTCTTTTTTTCCTGCATACACGCCGCAATGATACATGTTTTAGTGTAATTTCATTGTTCTTTGTCGCTTAATGAGCATACAGTAAGCATCTGATTTGGATGCCGGGTTCACATTTTGTGGTACCATTTTTTGCCCAAAATTTTGAAGTCTAAATATAGGAATATTACAAATACTAATACTATGCAAGTTGATATTTAAATGAAAGAAAACAACTTAAAGATTATTTTGCAACAAGGAATTAGTGATATATTTACTTTTAGAGAAAGATGTTTGCTGGCAAACTTTGCACTTTATATTAGTATGAATTTTCGCAAGTTTATATGGTTTTAGAAAAACTTTGAAATCCTTAGAAATACTTCATCTTTTTGAATTGAATAAAAAGTAAAACACAGATTACTTTCTGTTTTGTAAGTAGTAAAAAATTAGCCTTCTCTAAGGCCTACAAGTCTTAAAATTAATTGTTTAATAATGAAAAAAAGTGAAATAAAAAATTGCAAATCGGTCAACTTGGACTTTCAAAATGCTTTTTTGTGGTTTTTTCTTATTTATTCAACAATATAAAGCATGAAAACAATAGTTTTTATCCAGAACTATTTTCTAAAGACCTATCTATCTTTCAAAAACCTTTTTTAGATACATTACTTTCTATCAAATGTCCGCAGATTTGTTTTACCATTTTATCCCACATTTTTGGATTTCGCCATATCATACTTTGTGTAAACTAAGAAAATTTTACTATATAGACTGTGCGCCGAGTGCAGCACACCATGTGCTATGTGCACCATGTGCACCAGAAAATTCCTTTGTGTGTGCCACAATTTTCTGTGAAATCTACCACCTTCCTGACTGTGGTGTATGGAATTACCCAATAACAAACTATGACTCAGGTCTAATCTAAATGAAATTTACAACATTTTAGCATAAAGGTACCAAATTTTCCTATCATACAGTGCAATAGCTTTGTCCATAAATTGTTCTGGCGCATGGTGCATGTTAGGCCTATCCTGACTGTGTAGTAGAATAAACATATTTACATATCCTTAGAACAACTTTTCTAAGAATGAATTGATCAGGAAAAGAAATAGCATTAATAATAAAACATTTGAAAACTTACTAATAAGGAATAGAATGATGATTCATGAACACAACCTTTCCGGAAGTCAAAAACGATGCTTGATGACTATTGCTTGTTGAGTTGCAAGCCGATGAAATAGACCTGCATAAGCATTTGTGACTATTCTTTGTCAAGATAACACGAAGGAATTGCCTACTGGCAACTTGGCTAGTTTTTATGACGTGTCCAAGCATTGCGTCTGTGTACTTATAAGTCAGATATAGACAAAAGAACTAATAACCTGACGAGGAGTTGTATTTTGTGCTAAAACTGGCCTTTCAAAGAAACACACTTCAAACGTTTAAATTTATTCAATATGAGTTAACAAAACATTACAACTAATAAACATAACAGTATTTAGAAGTCTTTTTGCTGCATTTCAGCTTCTTTTCCATGTATATTTCATTTTTATTAGTATAAAAATGTTTTTATTTAGTATGTAGCTTTAAAAATGCAAAGTAATCTATATTTACAAGGACACTTGCAGGACTACTCAAGTAGCATAGTAGTAGAGTAGTTCTACTTGAGTAGTCCTTGCCTGTATGTTGCACGTAAAAGTGCAGTGCATGCATGGTCGAAATTTCAAAATTTTCATCCAATATGACTCGATCAATCCACGATTAGCTTACATTGATGTAATGAACATTACATTAAATTCTTCACACGCGTACAGCTGCATGTATAGCTATCTTACATGTATAGTTAATATACACAGGGGCGTCGCCATGGATTTTTTATGGTGGGGGCACAAGGCCAGAATTCTACATGTAACATGACAAGCACGGGACTATAAATTCCTACATGTTCATTATTTTCAGAATCGGTGCATGTTGTCAGAGCTTATATTTTGGCGCCGAAGCACTTATTTTTAGCGCCGAAAGAACTCATTTTGGCGCCGCAGGCACTGATGATCATTTTAGCGCCGCAGGCACTCATTTTGGTGCCACGTACAGGCGCTATTGTCGCCCTAAAAGCAACGTTATTGATTTCCAACTCGGGTCACAAGGTGGGGTGGGAGGGGCAAAGCATTGGCATGTCCCCCCCATAGCTTTTACTGGGGGGGGACAAGTCCCCCGGCCCCTGTCCCCCCTCGATTGCGACGCCCCTGCATATACAGGTACATGTATGTAATCAAGCTACATTAATGCACACGAATGTTATAATATAATACATGTACGAGTAAGTTGTACACGTAAGTGCCCAAAAGATTGTACTTAATTAAAAAGCTGACTCTGCACTCGCGTTGGTATATTTTTTAAGCTGAACATAAAATTTACACCATTTCTCCGAACTGCAGTTGCATGTACTGATGTACACGTTAAGCAGGCCTTTTTACGTAATTCCCATTTTAAAGTGCATTTGGAAGAATTTGCATTTTGTAAGATAAAATACGCTCGTAAAATTTATTATCAAGGCTTACACGTACGCACATTTTAGCATATTGAGAAAAGTGCGCTGAGTATAAAAATTTTAGGACTTAATTTTGAGCATACCAGTAATTCTATCGTACATGTACATGTACGATCGTAAAAAAAAGTAATGCTAAAAACTGAAAATCCCCGCCCCGAAGCTATAATTTGTACAATGCTACTAAATACATACCAAATATTCCAGTAATAGCGACCGATGCTGCTGTCTCATTGGCTACAATTGTTTCTTTTTCTGTTGTGTACCAACTGTTTCAATGCAATTATTATTCAGTAAATAGCCAGACTTCAAACATTACGTACGAGCAGCGAGTGCGGTGTTCTCATTTAACGATGCGTAAGTTCGCTTCTCCAGGGCACAAACACGAACAAGTGATCGAGTGTTTGAGTTGAGGTTTCAGCTTTATATGAACATACAATATATATGAGCTAGTGTGCTAATTATGAATCGAAGGTAATAGCTGATAAACTTTCAACCAGTTTCAAAGCATAGAATCAAATACGTTCTTGTGGTTTCGTAATACCCTATACCAAATACCCAATTAAATCAGCTGAACGTTTACAAAGTAGAAAAAAGTTTACAGAATAAAATCATTAATTCCACATATGACAACTGAGTTACAAGTCGTACATTTAATCATAAAATTTAAAACTGATCAATCAGGGACTTATGAAAGAATGCCGACGGCTAAAAGAAACCATAGTTCCTCTTTAATTGGTAGCCAGAAGCCGGCTGCTTCCGTGTCAGATCGGGTTTGATCACCACTTTGGTTGGCTCGACAGAGACTCGAACAAACGGATCTCCGACGGACTGACTGCCAATAGCCGCTGTTTGATGCGGAACTGAGTCATCAACCGGGCTATAAATGTCCTGACTCATAAGTGTGTCCTTCCAAAACTGACGAAATCTCTCAGCTGAATTTTCTTGATCGCTAATTTGCACTCTCTTTTTAAATCGTATTGCCGGAGCACTCTTCTCTGCGGTTACCTGTACTTGATTACCCGGGATATAAAACTGTCCAGCGTAACCATCTCGAGATGGCTTCCGACCGCGTGGAACTGGTACAGAACCTTCGCCGAATGAGGTCAGCCGTCGACCCTGTCTAGCAGGCGGCTGAGCTGAAGCGTTTCCCAGTTCTGAGCCCCGCGTCTGGAATTCCTCGTGCAGCCAGCGGGCTTCACTCCAACTTCGCGACCAACTGTGAGACCGGGCGTGATTTGAATAGCCGCCGTTCCTATAAAATACGTCCGGATTGGTTGACGAAGGGTACACGATTGCGTTACCGTTGTGAAAGCCATTGTTAGCAGCTAGTTGCGTCTGCTGACCGGCGATCTCGCTTCTGCTAGGCCTGGTGAACTTCTTTCGTCTGATCGCTGTATACTCACCGGCAGACTCCTCCTCGGACGTTGCTGCCTCGTCTGCCGTGGCTTGCCTGATTCTTCGCTGCCGTCGGATTCTGGCTTTTAGGGCAGTTACTGTAATAGGCCTGCGTGCTGCGTCTGACTGGCCAAGCGTGCGGCTCTGCCTGACCGGTCGTCTGTGTTGACTCTTCGCGTGCCAGTTCTCGTCGTCGGACCAGTACTGACGTGCGTCGAGAATCTCTGTTGCTCCAAGCTGGTGCTTCTGTTTTTTCTGTCCGTCCGTCGAGCTTCGCACGTCGGCGACACTTGCCCGGGGAATCTGAACCTGATTTTTGAGCAGCTGAAAGTAGAATTGTTCACCACTGTAACTGTTAGTTCGTCGACTTGGACCATCTCGTGAAGACGGTACTGGCAGTTGTAGGTGGCTAACCAGAACTCTGTTCAGTCCGACGCGCGCAGCAGTTGCCTTGTGCAGATTGCTATGCTCAGCTGGCAGCGCCATCGTTGCAGCCATTACTTTAGTGCGCTTTGAAAGAAAAATAATATGCTTGCAGTGCTCTGAAATTATGTCATCGCATTTCAGCGCGAGACTGGCAAGTCAGGCTACAGAAATAATAGAAAATTCGAAATTTGTTGTACATTATACCTAAACTCTCGTTCGTGTAAGCAGGAGTACGACTAAATAGTGTCTTTAAGGTAAGACAATTCTGCCAACCAAACAACAACCAGACGTTGCCTAATTTTTTTTCGCCGCGGCAGCCAAGTGCGGCAGGGCGAGAGAGATAGATGTGCATACATTTTACGACACGAAGAAGTGAACTGCGAGAGAATATGCTTTCAAAAGCGCTGCCAAACCCCTCAATACAAGCGTATACTGTAGCCACGCAGGCAAAGCCTAGTTATAGCACCAAAGAACAGACTTAAATAATGCTTTCCTCCAACACTTTGTATTATCTAGCTCGTATATCAAACTACAATGAGCTATAAAATGTAATCTAGCTTAGCTCTTTATGCGTAAAGCTAATTTTCCGGAAATATTGCAATAGCACGTACGTTATTTACATGTGTAACGTGCAGCCCGAAAATTAAAAAGTCAGGGAGCATCGCACTGCGAGCGAGCGGATAAGTCAGACCCATATGCTACGAGCTATGGCGCGTTTACGTATCGGGGGGTCTATATGAAGTTCGATAATCATATAGAAATCTGCTAGCCGAATTTGAAATTTGCCAGTCGAAATCTCCAATTGGGTCAGATTTGCAACCGACAGCTCTCAGCCGCAGCTATTTGTGCGCTGCACCTGAAGGCCGCGTGACGGCTGTTGAGTCCATGGACTGGACTCGTGGGTCACGGTTCACTAGCTTCGGCTTAGCAGCTATAGAGTTCGGCTAGAAGATTTTGGATAGCAATCAAATTTCTCAATAGGCAAACTTTTTCTAGCGGATTTCTTTCTAGCAAATCCCGTACATTTACTCCAGTAGTACGTTCGTACATCTACTGCGGGCGCAGTCGTCCACGTATTGTCGGGTCGCGGATTCGACCATTTAGCCTATGTAATCTCTGGCAGGATGAAACTTACTATCCTTTCCCGATGAGAAACCGCGTATTCCTTCATATCAACAACAACAAAAAATATGCAGCCCCGCATGCAAGGTCTCAGTTAGAGCAGGGTGCGTCAGATGGCGCGCCGCAGAGCCTCCGCCCCGTTGGAAGTGTCGGGCACCCCGGCGTCGCGTAGGAGGCAGTCCACGTATCGACGGGTTTGGGCCTGACCCCGCCTGAACGGACCCTTCAAGATGAGCAGCAGGACGTCCTGAACAGGTTGGGGGCAGTAGCCCTCGGCCCGGATCACGTGGCCCGCCAGTTAAGTCACCGCCGGCGCAGGATGATAGACGGGCGCTGCAGCTTGGCCCGATCGTACAGGGCCCCGGTCCCAACGCTCTCATCAGCTCGAAAGGCCGCACGGAGCAGCCCTGAGTGCGCTGAGTCCAACTGCCGCTCCAGCGTAGCCCTCAGCGTCCACGTCTCGGCGTTTAAGAGTAGGACGGTTTCGACCACCGCCTGCCACAGCCAAGCTCTCTGGCGGTCGGGCAGCGCTTCGGACTGGACGACGGCCCGGATTGAACGGAAGGCCGCCCAGCAGGCAAGTCCTCTCCAGGGCGCCAGAGGTCTTCCTCCACGTGAGGCATGCAGACCGCCAAGGTAGGTGAACTGCTGGCAGCGTGCGAGCCTGGTCGTCTGCCCGTCTGCGCCGCGGCACGTCAGGTTCGCTGGGATGTCGGCCGGCACAGTCAGCACCTCGGTCTTCAGCGTGTTGACAACCAAACCGACGCTCGATGCCACCTCGACCAGCCTGTCAATCTGGCGCTGGGCGCCTTCAACGGACGAGGACAGGAGGGCGAGGTCGTCGGCGTAGCCAAGCACGCTCAGACGCTTTTCGCCGTGGCGGCGACCGATACGTCTGCGCAGCAGAAAGCCGTCGTCAGCCGAGGGGAGTGCGGTCTGAAGCACCCAGTCCAGCAGCAGCACGAAGATTAAGAGAAAGTGTCGAATAGGTCAGACAGGCCGTCCGCCGTCACCACAGCAGCTCGAGTGTCGTAATACAGCGCCATTACAGAGTCGATTAGCTGTTTGGGTACCCGGTAGGCTCGAAGGACAAAGGGAAGCGCGGTTCTCAACACCGAGTCAAACGCCTTCCGAAAGTCAACGAAGACAATGATCAGCGTAGACTGGCAGATGCGCGCCTCCTCGATGACACGGCGGAGTGCAAGGATCTGTACCACGTTGAGGCCGGAATCCGTTCTGCTCGCACCGCAGGTACGGGTCCAGCACCGACTGCAGACGATCGAGCAGCAGCCGGTTGAAGAGCTTCGCGGTGTAGGACATCAGCGAGATCCCGCGGTGGTCTTCTTTCCGCGTTGTCCCTGCCTTCTTCGGGATCGGCACGATGTGCGCGACGGTCCACTCGGTGGGCGCGGGGGCGCCGACGAGCACGCGGTTCATGTCGCGACACAGCGGAGCCGTAGCGCTTCGACCGGAACTTCGTCGGGGCCAAGCGCGTTGCCACCTGATGTGTTCCGAGCGAAAAGCACAACGTCCTCCGTGGTGACTGGGGTGGTGCAGAAGTCCTCCTCAGCTGGGAGTGTCTAGTGGGAGCGCAAAACTGGCAGTCAGCGGCGAAGCGGGCGTGTTCACGATGCCGGCGAAGAAGTCGCGCAATTTAATCCTGCGCTCTTCCGGGGTGTTGCCGGCCAGGTTCAGCGCCACGCGCCTTTTGCGCCCCGTCAGGGTCCGGACGGCCGTCCACACAGCCCTGCTCTTCACGTCGGGGCCGGCTGCAGTAATAGACCGGACGGCGCCGTCGACAGCAGCCTGAAGCCGCTCATCTGGGAGGCGCTCAAATGCGTCTTCAGCGTCGCCTGTGGGCCACCGGTTTCTGCGCAGTCGCTCGATGTTGAGCCGCGCCTGCCTGATGGTCGGGTCGCTCTGTTAGACAGGCAGCGATTTCTGCGCTGGCCGCAACAGCGGAACCGTCTGCTCCACAGCGGCTCTAATGGCGGTGCTGATGTCGGAATACTCTGCCTCGCTCTGGTCTCCAAGCGCGCCGATGAAGGCGCCCGCGAAATGACGCTTCACGCGGGTATCCGACAGAGCGCGATAGTAGCACCGTGGCCGCTGCTTTGGTGGTCGGTAGAGCTGGTCGTGGAGCCGCAAGTCACAGAGAAGAAGTCAATGGTCTGACCGGAGAGCCAGTGGAGCCATGGTGTCGCAGTTGGTGACGCGGCGGCGCTCGCGAGTGCGAATCAGCGCATGATCGAGTTGCACCAGTCTCCTCGTGGCGTTCCGGGCGCGTGCGTTCCGTCGCCTTCTCTTTCAGCCCGCAAATGTGACCAGACACCACGGACACGGACACCAGGACACACGGACACGGACACGGACACGGACACCAGGTCCAGCCGGTCAAGCAGATCCTCCAGCGCATCGATATTGGCGTTCTCGCGTCCTGCGACATAGGGCGAGCGCTCGAACCTCCGCGGAACTGCGTTCAGTTCTATGATGCCAGCGTGTCGCGGTTGGGCACCTCTTCCAGCTGCCCAGCCAGGAAGTCGACGAAGGCACGAGCCTCCTCGGGGTGAGCAGCGGTGGGTACATACGCGCAGAACAGCCGGATGCAGCGGGCGCGCAGGCACAGGTCGACCCGCATCAGTCGTGGGGACAGCGAAGCGCAGTGAACGCTCAGCCAAAGGCGCGGTCCGATCAGCACGCCGACACCGCCCCGGCCGCAGTCGCCTGCCGACGTGTACAGGAGGCTCCAGCCGACTCCCGAGGTCCTCAGAGTGGAGCCCCGGCTCAGCCACGATAGAAATCTCCTGCTGCATGATGAGGTCCAGCTGTAGGTCGTGGGCCAGCTGGACGAGAGTGATGCGATGCCAGGGGGCCTTCAGAGTTCGACAGTTCATCGTGCCGAGTCTGAGGCGGCCACCTGGCAAGGACTACTTAAGTTTAACGAACTGACTTCAGTGGTCCTTGCCACCTGGTACAGCTGGGGCCAGATGGAGATTAGCGTCGTGGTCCCAGGCGCCACCCGGCGGATCCATAGTTGAAATACCAGGGACTGGGAGCGACAGGCGCCTGGCATATATTTAATTAATTTTATTAAATATGAATCATGAAATTTGTTATTCTGCATAGATTCTCTTCGCGTGAAGAAGAATGTTAAATTTGTCCAGGACACTTCCTAATTCATTTTTAATAAAATAAAGCAAAAAAAGCTTAAAATAAAGCAGTTTACTGGTAGTTTGTACGTAATAAACAAATTTAATGCTTGTTCCTACGATTCGTACGACAGAAACTAAAGTGTCTGTAGAAGTGTCTGAATAAGTGTCGGTGAATGTTTCATACGTATCATAGGCCATGCCTCAGGCTTTTATAATGTTTACAATGCAATGGTAAATATTTTCGTTAAACATTAAACTAAATTAAATTTAGATTAACATTTTTTACAATATTATGTTCAATATTCTGGCGCTAATATACCTTAATTCATTCCTTTTAATTTTTGGAATTTGTTTTATCTTGTTTACCTAAAAAGCGATAATCTAAAATGTATCTTTACAAGAAACAAAGATGTTTTTGTTAAACATAATTTACTACTACTACTACTAAACATAAATCCAAAATACTATAATGGTAAATTTTTTGGTTAGGAATTTTAGCGTTTTGTAACTACCGACTGTTTGTAACCCTTTGTCGTACCTTAAACTATGGGAATCGCTTATTTAAAATTCGAATAAAAAAGTTTTAGTGCCATCATTCTTCCGTCAAATTCGTCAAATTTTGATTATATTTAACTCTTCTACTCATTTACTGATTATTAAAAACTCGCTAGTCTTGTTTTTTATGGGTGTTTGAATTTTGGCGCTAGTAATAAATGGCTGATCGTAAACCTGGTGAATGGGTTCACGCCCTGCTAAATAGATTTGATTCACAGGTAAGCTCATAGTCTTAGGGTTTACAAAGTTGCAGTTACAGTATAAAAATTGCTATGACACTATATTAAGGTCTGGGTTCAGATGACTGATGACAAATGTCTTTAAAATGTAATTTATTCCTTTCTATATGCATCCTTATCAGGTTAGGCCCTAACTAAGGATGCTAATGAATTGGGGTACAGCCACAGCAAGGAGATTATGTCTTAATATTAATTTTAATATAGTCTTATTATAGATCGCTTTGTGTAGCAGTGTAGCCATAGTCTGGATCATGCTGGGTGCACGCCCAAACAAAAATGAAATAATTATAATGCATGCCAAAAAAATTTTGTGCATGCCTATTCTCAAAACTATGCCAGTGTTATGACAATAAATGACATTTTTGGATTGTATAAGGATCTTTTTGGCAGATAATTTGGTTAATCTTTCTGCTTGTTTGGCAATATTATTTATAGTGGAAAATTGATACATGCAAAGATTTGTTTAAATGCTCTATTACTAGCTTAAAAACTTGGAAAGCTTGAAATTTATGCTTAAAAAAGAACTTTTTTTTATATTTTTTCTATTTCACAATAACTCTTCTGTATTATTCTATAAAATGTATACCAGGTGTGCATATACAATATTTTCTTAGGAGTGATACACGCCAACTAGGCACACCTACATTCGGTATATAAGGCCAATACATACTTGAATTTTTGGACATACACTAGTAATACTACATGATTTGGAATGATTTGAATGTATGTAGTAACTTTAATGTAGTAATATAAAGGCCTACAAGACATTTTTGAAATTTTCTATTTTATTAGAATAGAATAATTGTTTATGATAGCACTTATAATTTAAGAAAAATTGTTTATTCTTATTATTATGATGTTATATTATATAAAAAGCTTGTTTATTATAGCAGCCATCCACCTAGAGTTTTAATAGCATGCATAGCAGATATATCTTAATGTATAAAAAGTAATATATCGTTCAAATTAAAATTCAAATAAACAAAAAATAGCAATGAATTGAGATTAGTAGCCTTTATTGTATGTACATACTATATATAGGATAAAACAATATAAAACTATATAATAACAATAATTTTTAATTAGGTTTAGTTAGTAGGACCTACCTAGCAATGTACAGATTTGAGGGAAAGGGTCCAATTCACTAGGCCTATACTGTGGCCAATTGCCAGCTATTGTGCATACAATTAGAATATTGTGGACAGCTGCCATGCATGCAATAAAAGCACTAGGTGGATAGCCACTATGCATGCAATTAAAACACTAGGTGGATGGCTGCTATGCATGCAATTAAAACACTAGGTGGATGGCTGCTATGCATACAATAAAAGCAATAGGTAGATAGCTGCCATCCACACAATAAAAACACTAGGTGGATAGCTACCATGCATGCAATAAAAGCACTAGGTGGATGGCCGCCATGCATGCAATTAAAACACTAGATGGATAGTTGCCATGCATGTAAGCTCTCCATATATTATACTAATGCTTATTTAAATCTATGATGATTTCATTTGCTATATTTTGTTTGCCACTTTTTTCATTTGCAAATATTTGTGGAAAATCATTTCATCTAATAATTTAGTGAATTCATTTCCTATAAAAATTTTCAAGCCTACAAGCTATGTGTACATATTAATTTGTAACATTTAAAGAGATGTTCAAAAAGTGTATTTTCTATCAAAATTGAAATCAAAATAAAAATTTAGAAAACAAATTCATGACCAACACCCAATTTTTTACTTTTGATTTCTTGCTCATAGAAAAAAATGCATGTCACATAAATTAGTTTAATATAGCATCATGCAGGCAAAAGGACTATAAAAAGATAGATATATAACCCCCATTGTATATACTCTTCTCTATGCATGGCATTTTCTCTTGCTCTCTTGCATCTTCTATATATAGTATCACTTGATGTATGTAATGTATGTATATATATTATATATATAATTAATATATATCACTGAATAGTAAGACAGAAAGCCTTTTTATTTCAATAGATATAATGGTAACAAAGATTTTATGCTACTTTGTGCATATATTTATATTTATAAATAGCACAAGATTAAGGGGCCTAGGGAGGTGCAAAAAGATGGCATGGCATGATAGGCTACACCAACCCTTCCTTAGCTAAGTGAGCCAGCTAGCTTTATGCACACCCACCCCCCCCCCCCTCAGCTAGATAAAGGTTGGGGGGTTTCCAGTGTAGCTAAACTAGTGCTTGCTGGTCACATAGTCTGGCCACCACACAGCTCCCCTTAGCATCAAGCTAGGCCCCAAATGCTAGGCAATAGCCAAGGCATCAAGTGCTGAGGAGCAGGCGCCAAAAGCAATAGAGGCACCAAAGACTGCGGAGCTATGGAGGAGTGGTTGCCAAAATCAGCTAGGTGCCAAAGACAGCAGGGTGCCAGGCAGGCGCCAAAGATAGCAGAGGTGCAGCTAGACCATATCCAAGGCAATTGATAATCAGTTGCTGCCATGAGCAGGGTCAATGCTCTTGCATAGAAGCTAGGGATGTTAGGCTAGCAACAGCGATGCTAACCTAGAATTAGCTGCTGAATTAGTTGGTCCAACGTGGGGGCCAAAAGGCAAGACCCAAGAGCTACCAGGGGGTGTGCTGACTGGGCCAATTTGTGCTGCAAAGTACTGCTGTGGCTGCTAGGCTGCAGTGTTGCTAGGCTGCTGTGCTGTGATGCTACTATTGCAATCAGCCAAGGCAGTTGGCTGCTAGGACTGCACTGGGCCAACCCAAGGATGACCAGGTAGGCCTAGCATTCTGCGCTAGGCATTGGGCTCACCAATGAGGCAGAAGGCCTTTTTATTTCAATAGATATAATGGTAGCAAAGATTTTGTGCTGCTTTGCGCATATATTTATATTTACAAACAGTGCAAGATTGAAGGGCCTAGGGAGGTGCAAAAAGGTGGCATGGTGTGATAGGCTACCCTAGACAGGTTGGGAGGTTTATAATACGGCTGCACTGGTGCTCGCCAGTCGCATAGTCTGGTTGCCACAATAGTAATAATTGAAATCATGTAAACTATATCTTTTTATTATATATTACATATATCTTTGAATTATACTATGCACAAAAATGCAATATATATTAGCAAACACTTTTATAGTTCTTTTAAGTTCTACAAAATTTACAAAAACTTACAGTTTTGCAAACATACTATATATGTAAAACAGTTTTAACAAATCCAAATACTTAAAAAAAATTAAATATATCATTGATTCAAGAAAATTTGCTCTTAAAAATTCCAAAATTATGAAAATTGAAATAGAAATTTTAGAAAATCTTTAAGCACTTAAATTTTAGAATTCTAAATTACCCATCTTTAAATGTTCCATACCTAGGATAGAATCTTTGTATAGTAATTTTGAAATAGAAAATTGTAAGCATTTTATTAGCAAATGTTTTTATACTTTTCCAGATAATATGTAAATAAATATCTACAAATAAATAAGAGATAAGAGGTAAGAGAGGAAAGGAGAGACAAAGGGAGAGAGAAGTGAGTGAGGAGAGAAGAAGGGAAAGATTCGAGAGGACAGGGAAGAGAGGTAAAAGGGAGAGAGAGGCAAGAGGAGATAAAAGAGGAGAATAGAGAGGGGAGAAAGTAGAGAGGAGTAGAGAAATGGGAAAATAGAGAGCAGAGAGATGAAAGGAGAGATAAGAAAGAGAGAGAGAGAGACAGACAGACAGACAGACAGACAGACAGACAGACAGACAGACAGACAGACAGACAGAGAGGGAGAGAGGGAGAGAGAGAGGAGGGCACCTCCAATCCCAGGCACTGACATGGTAGAAAGGACTGAAGAAAGTCAATTTAGTTGAATTGCCGATATTTCAAATTAATTAGATTTTTTCAGGGCTGTAAGATTACAGATGGGAGAAAAGAGATGAGACAGTAAAGAGTAGATAAGAGAGAGAGGAGAGAGTGGAGATATGATAGGAGAGATGAGAAATGAGAGCAGATTTAAGAGAAGAGAAGAGGGAAGTATTGAGAGAGGGGAGAGTGAAGAATGAGAAGAGGGGAGAGAGGAGCAAAGATGGATGGAAATGTTGAGAGAGGGAGAGTGAGGATTGAGAAGAGGGGAGAGAGAAGAGAGAGTAGAGAGCAAAGAGAAATGAGAAGAGATAAGAGGAGAAATAAGAGAAGAGAGGAGAGTAGAGAGAAAAGAATAGAGGGAGGAGAAGAGATGAGAGAGACAAGAGATGAGAGAAAAGTGAGGAAACAGAAGAAGAGTCAGACATTCCCTGACATTCTGCGCAGCACCCCAGCCAACAATATCAATGTTTGCCTCAAATCCTAATTTTACACAAATGTACTCCATTTTATGTTTACCTCTATCCCAAATATTAACAAGTTTTTGTTTAAATATGACCTCAGATTGTAGGGTACATGCAAAAATAGTTCTAGGGATTGAAATTCTCCAGGTTCAAAATCTGTGCATTTCAACAGCTTGTTAAACTTTATATAATTCAGCAGATTCTTAATTATGTTGAACTTTGCAATGTGCATTAGAACACTAAAATTATTTTTTGTAATATATATATATATATATATATATATATATATATATTTAATGAATAATTGATTATACCTGTACCATTTAGGCCAGATATGCAACTAACAACTTAGCTGCAGCTATCATACAACATATTTGAAGGCTGCTTATGGCTATTTAGTCCATAGACTGGAGGGTTGCCATGTATACCCATTTATTATACCAGCTGATAAAACAGTAGAATATTTTTTGGGATTAAACAATATATTGTCTATGTGTTGTTTTAAGAGAATCTACATAAAAATTTTTATAGAATAGAAATATTTGAAAATTCAAGTTATTTTAAAAGGGGTATGCAAGTCATACTATTAGGGTATTAATTATCTACTTTTGAAAACATTCTACTTACTGGGTAATGTCATTCGAATAAACTAGGCCTAAAAATCAGAATAGCCTTTGTATATAAAAGTTTTGTAAGCTTTATTATAATGATGTATTTTCAAGTAATTAATGTAAAATATTATCTTACATTTGACTAATATATGTTTTTAGTGTATTTTAGTAGAATAGTTAAAATAAAATATTTTTATAATATAGTATTATAGTTGGCAAAACTCCTTTTTTCTATCACAAAGAAAAACTTTTCTTGTCTATTTTAAACACTTTAAAAACATTATTAAGAATAATGTTGAAAGTAAATTTAAAATAGTTGTTTATGAAATAAATTTGAAAATTAAGAATGCTTCAACTTAAATTTTAATTTTTTAACTATTTAAATACTTTTGCTTGAATCTTACTTTAGTATATGTATAAAGTTTTTTTAATGATATTTCAGCATTGATGTTGCAATAGTAGTAGTCATGAAGTGTGCTTTTGAAAAAAAATTAAGTGCTATGTTAGTATTTGTTTTTACCTTTATATTGTGATTACCTACAAAAGCTATATAAAGATCTTAACTTCAATATTTTATTTAGTTGCCAATCAAAACTGGCCTCCACACGAACCAGTCGCTTGAAAATGTGGAGATGAACAAGCAGTGCCTCATCCGTGTCAGCAAGTACAAATTTGCGCTAGTTATATCTGAGCTTACTAAGATACTGCAGCAGGTGGACCAAATGGTGATTTTTGAATGCGTGAGATGTTTTAATCATTCATTTTCTATACCAGTTGTTTCCGCTTGTTGTGTCCCCAGATCCTCAGTTGATGTGCCAGCCTCCCAGATCCTCAGTTGCTGGGCCAGCCTCCCAGATCCTCAGTTGCTGTGCCAGCCTCCCAGATCCTCAGTTGCTGTGCCAGCCTCCCAGATCCTCAGTTGCTGTGCCAGCCTCCCAGATCCTCAGTTGCTGGGCCAGCCTCCCAGAGTGTCAGTTGCTGTGCCAGCCTCTCAGATCCTCAGTTTCTGGGCCAGCCTCCCAGATCCTCAGTTTCTGGGCCAGCCTCCCAGATCCTCAGTTGCTGGGCCAGCCTCCCAGATCTTCAGTAGCTGGGCCAGCCTCCCAGATCCTCAGTAGCTGGGCCAGCCTCCCAGATCCTCAGTTGCTGGGCCAGCCTCCCAGATCTTCAGTAGCTGGGCCAGCCTCCCAGATCCTCAGTAGCTGGGCCAGCCTCCCAGATCCCCAGTTTTTGGGTCACCGCCAGCCTCCCAGATCCTCAGTTGCTGGGCCAGTGCCACTATCCCAGATCCTCAGTTGCTGGGCCAGTGCCACTATCCCAGATCCTCCCAGATATCAGTGTAAGTACGAGTATTATTTCATAATTATATGAAGAGCCATCCCGCACCCCGCACCTGGCCAGCACGTGTACGGGCCCGACGCCGAGCGCAACTTTTGCCACTCTCAGTTCATCATTTTGGACACGCTTGAGAAATGCCTGATTGGGGTGAGTTTAGTATTTGCAAAACTTAATAATTCAACAGCTCATTTAGTGTTCGTTCGAGAGTCTGGAAAAACTTTTTAATAATTTTTTCAACTACTTTTACAGCAACCGAAAGAGACCTCGCGCTTAGACGAAGCCATTTTGGTTAAAAATCTGCTTCAGGAAATTTGCCGGGTCCGAAAATTGGTGCAAAACGTGAGTTGAGAGCCGCTGCTGTTTGCTGCTTTTCTGTGTAGAGAAAATCGGATGGTTAAACGATTGAATTGCTGAATATGCAGTTATCTAACTATCTCAGCTGATCAACTCATCCACCCAAGACCCATCGGCTACAATCCTCCTTACCGACTACTTACCTGATCCACTAGTCACCTGGCCCACTGGTTACCTGACCCACTGGTCACCTGGCCCACTGGTTACCTGACCCACTGGTCACCTGGCCCACTAGTCACCTGGGCCACTAGTTACCTGACCCACTGGTTACCTGACCCACTAGTCACCTGGGCCACTAGTTACCTGACCCACTGGTTACCTGACCCACTAGTCACCTGGCCCACTGGTTACCTGGGCCACTAGTTACCTGACCCACTGGTTACCTGACCCACTAGTCACCTGGCCCACTGGTTACCTGACCCACTAGTCACCTGGGCCACTAGTTACCTGACCCACTGGTTACCTGACCCACTAGTCACCTGGGCCACTAGTTACCTGACCCACTGGTTACCTGACCCACTAGTCACCTGGGCCACTAGTTACCTGACCCACTGGTTACCTGACCCACTAGTCACCTGGCCCACTAGTTACCTGACTCACTAACCACCTGACCCACTAGTCACCTGGCCCACTAATTACCTGACCCACTAGTCACCTGACCCACTAGCCACCTGACCCACTAACCAGCTGACCCACTAACCACCTGACGCACCAACCACCTGACCCACTAACCACCTGACCCGCTAGTTATCTGACCCACTAGTCCTGACCGACTAACCACCTGACCAACCTGACCAGACACCTGACCTTAATTGCCTCAGCACCGCATACGTCTCATATTGTACACTAAACACAAAAGTTAAAAAACTCACCCATCTCATCCCTTGCAGTTCATGACCCTAACTGGCGAGAACTCAAAGATGAACGGCGAGCTGCTGACCCTGGCATCTCGGGTCATCTACGCCCTATCCGTTAACAACTTTAATACAGTGTTTAATAGAATCCTGAGCAGTCTCAATCTCAGCACGTCCGAATTAGAGGACGCCGATTGTCAAATCTCCGAGCTTGAGCTAATCCAGTACCTGAGCATGGACCTGACCAGGCTGTCCCGACTCATCTACGAGGTCTGCACCAAATTCAAGGGCCTAAAGAAGAACGCCTATTTGGCTTTGTCCAACTTTCTCGAACGGGCGATTTGGAATTGGTTGGAAAATTTTCCCCAAGAATTCGACGAATTGCAGACTAAACCGAATGAGGAGCTGGCCGGTGAGTTGGCTGAGCCTGTTTAACTAAGTGTCAAAATAATCCAATCATAGTATACATAGTATACGGTAAATAACCCAATGACACCATGACCTAACAGTGACTCAACAATGACAATGACACCGTGACCCCAGTGTCATCATGACCCAACAGTGACCCCAGTGTCACCATGACCCAACAGTGACCCCAGTGTCACCATGACCCAACAGTGATCCCAGTGACCCAACAATGACTCCATGACACCGTGACCCCAGTGACACCATGACCCAACAGTGACCCCAACCCCAGTGTCATCATGACCCAACAGTGACCTCAGTGTCACCATGACCCAACAGTGACCCCAGTGACCCATGACCCAACAGTGATCCCAGTGACACCATGACCCAACAGTGACCCCAGTGACCCATGACCCAACAGTGACCCCAGTGACCCATGACCCAACAGTGACCCCAGTGACACCATGACCCAACATTAACCCCAGTGACCCATGACCCAACGACACCGTGACCCAACAGTGACACGACCCAGCAGTGACCCAATGACACCATGACCCAACAGTAACGTAATGACACCATGACCCAACAATGACTCAATGACACCATGACCCAGCAGTGACCCAATAATACCATGACCCAGCAGTGACCCAATAATACCATGACCCAGCAGTGACCCAATAATACCATGACCCAGCAGTGACCCAATAATACCATGACCCAGCAGTGAACCAATGAATGAATATTTCAATCATTTAGTGACCCGATGAAGCTTCATGACTTAAACAGTGAGTCTGCGACACAGCAGTGCCCCATGCCGCCGCTCCCATCCCCTTACAGAGCGTTGCGAGCGCCTATTCGACATGCTGACCCCTCTGTGCAGCGACAGCGGCCGGCGCAAAGCTCAAACTTGGCCACTGCAGGTCATGCTGCTAGTGCTGTGCCCGAATCTTCTCGAAGATATTAACAACGCGGAGAATGGCGCCCCTATTGGCGCCAGCGCGCTGCGTAAAAAGCAATTCTTTGACGATATGAAACGCGCACTGGCCTCGCATAATCACAGTTCGGCTAAGCCTAGCCTGTTAGAGGCTGCCATCTTAGCAACAGTTAACATGTGCAAATCCGCCTGCTATGTTAACATTAACGATCGCAGCAATGCCCTATTTAGCATTGTCCAACGGGTCATTAGCGACCTTAAAAGCATTCTGTTTTTGCAGGCTAAATCTGGTCTGCGGACGCCTCACGCCGATACTGAACACCTGTTAACCGAGTTTTTTGTCACCTGTTTTCGAATCACTCCGCACAATAACGAAATATTGAAGGTTTGCCTAAATCAGCAGAGTCCGCCTATCTTTCACTTTGTGCTGGTCTGTTCTCTGCATAAGATAATTACTCAGGTGAGCTGCTACCCACCTTAATATTGGAAACTGTAAAATGCCCTGCCAGTTTGTATCCACCGACCAGGGGAAACTGTAAAATGCCCTGCCAGTTTGTATCCACCGACCAGGGGAAACTGTAAAATGCCCTGCCAGTTTGTATCCACCGACCAGGGGAAACCGGAAAATGCCCTGCCAGTTTGTATCCACCGACCAGGGGAAACTGTAAAATGCCCTGCCAGTTTGTATCCACCGACCAGGGGAAACTGTAAAATGCCCTGCCAGTTTGTATCCACCGAACAGGGGAAACTGTAAAATGCCCTGCCAGTTTGTATCCACCGACCAGGGGAAACCGGAAAATGCCCTGCCAGTTTGTATCCACCGACCAGGGGAAACCGGAAAATGCCCTGCCAGTTTGTATCCACCGACCAGGGGAAACCGGAAAATGCCCTGCCAGTTTGTATCCACCGACCAGGGGAAACCGGAAAATGCCCTGCCAGTTTGTATCCACCGACCAGGGAAGACCAGAAAATACCCCGGTAGTCTCAGTCTCAATCTCTGTCCAGGTAATACCCCGGTGATCTCAATCTATGTCCGTAATACCCCGGTGATATCAATCTCTACCCAGGTACACCCCGGTAGTCTCAATCTCTGCCCAGGTAACACCCCGGTAGTCTCAATCTCTGCCCAGGTAATACCCCGGTGATCTCAATCTATGTCCGTAATACCCCGGTGATATCAATCTCTACCCAGGTAACACCCCGGTAGTCTCAATCTCTGCCCAGGTAACACCCCGGTAGTCTCAATCTCTGCCCAGGTAATTCCCCGGTGATCTCAATCTATGTCCGTAATACCCCGGTGATATCAATCTCTGCCCAGGTAACACCCCGGTAGTCTCAATCTCTGCCCAGGTAACACCCCGGTAGTCTCAATCTCTGCCCAGGTAACACCCCGGTAGTCTCAATCTCTGCCCAGGTAACACCCCGGTAGTCTCAATCTCTGCCTAGGCAATACTCCGGTGGTCTTAAAATTGTCCGGTAATTTTAGCACAAACAAACCAAATTTCCCACGCCCATCTCTAATTTCCAACCCAGCCGCGCCTGTCATGGTGGCCAACAATCAACAATTTCTATTCGAAATCGGCCGACCTTCGCAATATGTTTCTGGAAACTCTGAACCGCTTGATGCACCAGCAGCCTAGAATCAGTCAGGTTTGACAGTTACCCATTGTCTTTGTTTGCTTGTGCGTACATTCAGCGCCTGCGACCTGCTCTGGATTCTCTTTCTGAGACCCTCCCCCTTAGATTCCCTCTCCCGAGACTCTCTCCCCTTTAGATTCCCTCTCCAGAGACTCTCCCCTTAGATTCCTCCTTCAGAGACTCTCCCCTTAGATTCCTTCCCCAGAGACTCTCTCCCCTTAGATTTCCTCTCCAGAGACTCTCCCCTTAGATTTCCTCTCCAGCGACTCTCCCCTTAGATTTCCTCTCCAGAGACTCTCTCCACTTAGATTCCTTCCCCAGAAACTCTCTCCCCTTAGATTCCTTCCCTATAGACTTTCCCATTTTAGACTCCCATCCGAGTCCTTTTTCGATTTTTTAATTGACTCACCCCCTATATTATTGTATATTAGGGGCTATATAAAGAATATTTAAGAAGTGCAATTAGCCCTGATCGAGTACACTGTATCCTAATTCATCCGCTCTCGTGTGGAAAGCGTCAAGGAGGGTTGGAAAAAAATAATGATATTGATAATAACAGACGGACGAGACAGATGGATGCAAGCTAGCTATGGGAAGAGGGGTAGAGAGAGCAGAGGGAGCTCGGTTAGGGCTGGGGTTGTGTAAGGGATTTGAGCCTGATCTAGATTTAGACGCCGAAAGCAGGTAGCTAACAGCCAGCTTTATGAGCGCGTATTGAAACTGACTCCCTAGGCTAGTTAGGATTCGAAAGACTAAGATTGGGAGAGGCTCAACAGGTTCCGTGTCGCCACACCCGCGCGCTCTCCCCTGCTTGTCGGGCTCTTCTCCATAGCGTGTTTCACGGCTCGAATATTCTGCTAAGCTCAACTGGCTATAACCGAATCCTAGCTCTGCGAGCGTGGGCGGGTGTGTTCGCGCTTTCACATGCCTGTTTTTTGCTTACCTGTGTGTGCATGTCTGTGCACTTTTGTTCTTATTTGAGTCCATTCTGATTTTACTCACAGCTTTCTCTGCCAGGGTATTCAACTATATGACAACGAGACTCCCCCAGCTTTTTTTCCTCCCTTTGATTCTCCCCCTTAGATTTCGTCTCCAGAGGCTCTCTCTCCTTAGATTCCGTCTCCAGAGGCTCTCTCTCCTTAGATTCCGTCTCCAGAGGCTCTCTTCCCTTAGATTCCGTCTCCAGAGGCTCTCTCACCTTAGATTCCGTCTCCAGAGGCTCTCTTCCCTTAGATTCCGTCTCCAGAGGCTCTCTCACCTTAGATTCCGTCTCCAGAGGCTCTCTCTCCTTAGATTCCGTCTCCAGAGACTCTCTCTCCTTAGATTCCGTCTCCAGAGGCTCTCTCACCTTAGATTCCGTCTCCAGAGACTCTCTCTCATTAGATACCGTCTCCAGAGACTCTCTCTCCTTAGATTCTGTCTCCAGAGACTCTCTCTCCTTAGATACCGTCTCCAGAGACTCTCTTCCCTTAGATTCCGTCTCCAGAGACTCTCTTCCCTTAGATTCCGTCTCCAGAGACTCCCTCCCCTTAGATTCCGTCTCCAGAGACTCTCTCTCCTTAGATTCCGTCTCCAGAGACTCTCTCTCCTTAGATTCCGTCTCCAGAGACTCTCTCTCTCCTTAGATTCCGTCTCCAGAGACTCTCTCTACTTAGATTCCTTCCCCAGAGACTCTCTTCCCTTAGATACCGTCTCCAGAGACTCTCTCCTTAGATTCCGTCTCCAGAGACTCTCTCCTTAGATTCCGTCTCCAGAGACTCTCTCTCTCCTTAGATTCCGTCTCCAGAGACTCTCTCTACTTAGATTCCTTCCCCAGAGACTCTCTTCCCTTAGATTCCGTCTCCAGAGACTCTCTTCCCTTAGATTCCGTCTCCAGAGACTCTCTCTCCTTAGATTCTGTCTCCAGAGACTCTCTCTCCTTAGATTCCGTCTCCAGAGACTCTCTCTCCTTAGATTCCGTCTCCCGAGACTCTCTTCCCTTAGATTCCGTCTCCAGAGACTCTCTTCCCTTAGATTCCTTCTCCAGAGACTCTCTCTCCTTAGATTCCGTCTCCAGAGACTCTCTCTCCTTAGATTCTGTCTCCAGAGACTCTCTCTCCTTAGATACCGTCTCCAGAGACTCTCTTCCCTTAGATTCCGTCTCCAGAGACTCTCTTCCCTTAGATTCCGTCTCCAGAGACTCCCTCCCCTTAGATTCCGTCTCCAGAGACTCTCTCTCCTTAGATTCCGTCTCCAGAGACTCTCTCTCCT
>NIVC01001361.1:155000-187500 GCA_002269645.1 Macrostomum lignano
TAACTGCCATAAGAGTCAAAATATTCTGCTTGAAATTTGCCCTTCAGGCAACATCCAAGCTTGGGAGGAGACTTTCATGAACTGGAAATCGGCCACCAGCTACTTGGTAGCTTATCCCAAAGTGAAATCTGATGAGAGCGCCGAGTCTTCAGCTTACAAATCTGTGTTGAAGCGGCGTCACAGCCACCAGAACTCCGAGCACGAGCTTGAGGACACGCTGAACGAATGGGTGAATCAGACCGGCTTCCTGGCCGCTCTAGGCAGCGTCACTCTTCACTACGCTCTGCGTTCGCAGGCCGCGGCGCCCACGCCTGTGTCCGGCGGCGCCGCCTCCGCCGCTCCGGCCGGCTCTCCCGCCAACCCAGCCGGCAGTACTGCGGCGGTCTCTACCGCCACCTCTGCTGCCGCCGCGGCCGCAGCCGCAGCCGCTGCCCCAATCGATCCGCGACTTTATCCCCTTGGTGACAACCAGTACTGCCCTGTGACTCAGTGAGTCGGGTCGGTTTGCTTGTTTTTTGTTGCCTTAGGGGCTAGGAATGTGTGTTTTGTTGGGGTAGGAAAGTGGGGTTTATCGGGGATAGGAATGTGGGGTTTATTGGGGGTTCGAAAGTGGGGTTTATTGAGGGTAGGAAAGTGGGGTTTATTGGGGGTATAAAAGTGGGGTTTATTGGGGGTAGCAAAGTGAGGTTTATTAGGGGTTTGAAAGTGGGGTTTATTGGGGGTAGGAAAGTGGGGTTTATTGGGGATAGGAAAGAGGGGCTTATTGGGGGTAGGAAAGGGGGGTTTATTGGGGATAGGAAAGGGGGGTTTATTGGGGGTAGGAAAGTGAGGTTTATTGAGGGTAGGAAAGTGAGGTTTATTGGGGGTTGGAAAGTGAGGTTTATTGGGGGTAGGAAAGTGGGGTTTATTGGGGGTAGGAAAGTGGGGTTTATTGGGGGTAGGAAAGTAAGGTTTATTGGGGGTAGCAAAGTGAGGTTTATTAGGGGTTGGAAAGTGGGGTTTATTGGGGGTAGGAAAGTGGGGTTTATTGGGGGTAGGAAAGTGGGGTTTATTGGGGATAGGAAAGAGGGGTTTATTGGGGGAAGAAAATGAGGTTTATTAGGGGTTGGAAAGTGGGGTTTATTGGGGGTAGGAAAGGTGAGTTTATTGGGGGTAGGAAAGTGGGGTTTATCCGGGGTAGGAAAGTTGGTTTTGCGAGTGTTGTAAATTAGATTTAGGAACGGATTTAGCTTGGGTAGGAAAGCTTTGAGCGGTCTATATTTGCATTGAAATTTAGTAGGAATGTACTTTAAGTAGCTACAAAGTAAATAAAGTTCAATTTGTACAATCCGTGCCCTAAACGTGACAGTATTGTATTTTTGCTGGACCTAAACTAATGCAAATTAGTGTCGAACGTGTTTGCAAATAACACATAAGATTACACAGCGCTGGCGGCAACTCGGAACGCTCGCCAGTTAATTTGAATTCGTCGGCGGCTGCAGCAAGTGGCACCGCGGAGCCGCCGCCGCCGCCGCCGCTGCAGCCTCCGTCGTTTTTAGAGTTGCGGCAGTCGCAGTCTGGCCAGCTGCAGCCGCCGCGCACCCTGCAGTTGGTGCGGACACCGGACAGTCATCGGCACCAGCGGCACAGCTGGCTGTCGCCAAACGCAGTTGGCAAGAAATCGCATCTGCAGCACTTGCAGCTGCACAGGCAGTGCGCCACCCCCCCTGCCACCGCCCTGCCCTACCTGTTCTCATACGTGCCGGAGTGAGTGCCTGAGAATTGGACTGGAATGCGAGCCTTTTTTGAGCGCGGATGGACTGGCTAAAATTTGTGTGCCTTTTGTGAAGGTCGATTTTTTTAAACACTGACGATTGTTTGACTTTAAAGGTATGGACATATCTCTATCAACCCTTTGAAGTGCGGCCAAAACTATCTCTCTCTCGAAACCTTTTAAAGTGCCGCCACAACTCTCTCTGAACTCTTTGAAGTGCCGCCACAACTCTCTCTAAACCCTTTAGAGTGGCGTCACAACTCTCTCTAAACCCTTTGAAGTGCCGCCACAACTCTCTCTAAACCCTTTGAAGTGCCGCCACAGCTCTTTCTGAACTCTTTGAAGTGCCGCCACAACTCTTTCTGAACCCTTTGAAGTGCCGCCGCAATTCTCTCTAAACCCTTTAGAGTGGCGTCACAACTCTCTCTGAACCCTTTAAAGTGCCGCCATAACTCTTTCTGAACCCTTTGAAGTGCCGCCACAACTCTCTCTAAACCTTTTGAAGTGCCGCCGCAATTCTCTCTAAACCCTTTAGAGTGGTGTCACAACTCTCTCTGAACCCTTTGAAGTGCCGCCACAACTCTTTCTGAAC
Source organism: Macrostomum lignano (assembly GCA_002269645.1). NCBI lineage: Eukaryota > Metazoa > Platyhelminthes > Macrostomidae > Macrostomum > Macrostomum lignano. The sequence continues at coordinate 157,346 of NIVC01001361.1, forward strand.
CCTTTGAAGTGCCGCCACAACTCTTTCTGAACCCTTTGAAGTGCCGCCGCAATTCTCTCTAAACCCTTTAGAGTGGCGTCACAACTCTCTTTAAACCCTTTGAAGTGCGGCCACAACTATCTCTTTAAGTGCCACCACAACAAAGGGATGAAATAGCCAGGTTCTAAATTAAGAATTCCTATCTCGCTAGTGCATTCTGTAGAAAAATTGAGCCTTGTAGTGTTAAAAAATCGGCCTAATCCATTTCGAAGGTTTTGCTGTACAGTTTTGCGTCATTTAGTACTTGAAGAGTTGCGAAATTAGCCTGGACTGAGAGCTTTGCTGGTTTTGCATGGGTTCGAATGATAATCTGCAATTTCTGTTTTTCAGTTGCATGAAATTAATATTCATTGTCTTTTCATTTTTAAAGACATTAAGTCATCTTGTATTCAAGGTAAACAAACCGTCGTTGCTATGCTGTTGATATGCGGCTAAATAGAAGCGCACGAATTTGTGCTGAAGTGCAGCATGGCATCTATTTTATGAAGCTAAGTACTGTATTCCAATGCTCAATGATTTCCTAATGGAATCTCATGCAGGTTCATCGGCAACATGCTGAGGCTGCTGGTCTGCCAGAATGACAAATTCGGCGCCCAGATCCAGCGCCACGTCAAGGAGCTTCTTGGCCAGCAGTTAAATCCGTTTGTCTATCCGCTGCTGTTTGAGCAGGTCAAGCTCTACATCGAGAAGTGCTTCAGCTCGCAGGGAACTCAGGTGAATAACTATGTGATGTGTCTGTGGCACAGCTGTGTCACTGTGTGATGTGTGATGTGTCTGTGGCACAGCTGTGTCACTGTGTGATGTGTGATGTGTCTGTGGCACAGCTGTGTCACTGTGTGATGTGTGATGTGTCTGTGGCACAGCTGTGTCACTGTGTGATGTGTGATGTGTCTGTGGCACAGCTGTGTCACTGTGTGATGTGTGATGTGTCTGTGGCACAGCTGTGGGACTGTATGATGTGTCTGTGGCACAGCTGTGGGACTGTATGATGTCTGTGGCACAGCTGTGAGACTGTATGATGTGTCTGTGGCACAGCTGTGTCACTGTATGATGTGTCTGTGGCACAGCTGTGTCACTGTATGATGTGTCTGTGGCACAGCTGTGTCACTGTATGATGTGTCTGTGGCACAGCTGTGTCACTGTATGATGTGTCTGTGGCACAGCTGTGGGACTGTATGATGTGTCTGTGGCACAGCTGTGTCACTGTATGATGTGTCTGTGACACAGCTGTGTCACTGTATGATGTGTCTGTGGCACAGCTGTGGGACTGTATGATGTGTCTGTGGCACAGCTGTGGGACTGTATGATGTGTCTGTGGCACAGCTGTGTCACTGTATGATGTGTCTGTGGCACAGCTGTGTCACTATATGATGTGTCTGAGGTATACTCTCAGAATAGGTAAATAATGAATAAGGTGGTTACTATGTATAGACTATGTATTAGCATCATCAAATCCAGTAGAAATTCCACCTCGCAATACTTTTGATGACGTCATTTTTTATTATATAGAATTTCTGTCATTTTCCTCTGCGCCTACCGTGGAGAGTGGCGCGGCTGTATTTATAGAGTTGGTTAATAGGCACCCGCATTCTAGCTGCAAGCCGTCTTGCTGCCCGGTAACCCTTATAGGATTTAATTGCAAGGAAAAGAAGGGCAGTCATTAAGGGAACCTCTGTGCAGTCTTGTTTAGCATTATTTAAAGCACGCCTTGTGACGTCCTTTTTTCGGCTTAGGCTGCCTAACGAGTAGTTTTTTGCACACGACACAAGTAATATAGCTATATTGATGCTTATATTGTGAATAATAGTTTTATTTCTAACACCGATGTGCGACTGCAAAAGCTAAGGCAACTTGCGGGCATTGATGTGGTCTCGTCAGCTTCCGACTTCGGGCACATACTTTTTGTCACTTTTTGTTAAATCCAGTGGCCAATTTTTTCTCTCTAGTTCTTAACCCTTTGAAGTGCCGCCACAACTCTCTCCAAATCCTTTGAAATGCCGCCACAACTCCCTCTCTAAACCCTTTGAAATGCCGCCACAACTCCCTCTTTAAACCCTTTGAAGTGCCGCCACAACTCTCTCCAAACCCTTTGAAGTGCCGCCACAACTCTCTCCAAACCCTTTGAAGTGCCGCCACAACTCTTTCTGAACCCTTTGAAGTGCCGGCACAACTCTCTCTAAACCCTTTGAAGTGCTGGCACAACTCTTTCTGAACCCTTTGAAGTGCCGCCACAACTCTTTCTGAACCCTTTGAAGTGCCGCGACAACTCTTTCTTAACCCCTTGAAGTGCCGCCACAACTCTTTCTGAACCCTTTGAAGTGCCGGCACAACTCTTTCTGAACCCTTTGAAGTGCCGCTACAGCTCTTTCTGAACCCTTTGAAGTGCCGCCACAACTCTTTCTTAACCCTTTGAAGTGCCGCTACAGCTCTTTCTGAACCCTTTGAAGTGCCGCCACAACTCTTTCTTAACCCTTTGAAGTGCCGCCACAACTCTGGACCCTTTGAAGTGCCGCCCTAGTCAGCCTTCAATCTTGATGATGTACAGTTTACATTTTTTGCCAGTGTACTCCAGTAAACTATTTAGCACAAACAAATAACGATTCTAAATAAATGTGAGTAATTAAAAATCCCTTTCCCTACAGGTTCTCGTGAACGATTCCAACACGCTATTCATGGAGAACATAATCTACATTCTAAAGAGCATACTAGAGGAGAAATCCACCCCGGCCGAGGCGCGCAGCGAGCACCTAGCCGGTTCATCTTTGGAGAGCATCATTTTAAACATTATTCGCTACGTCCGGCACGTGGAGTGTCCGCACTCCAAGTCAATTAAAATCCGACTCTGCCAGCTGGTCACAGTGCTAATGGCCCGCAGAGAGGACTTGTCATTTAGGCAGGAGATTAAATTTCGCAACAAGGTAAATTTTATTACAATTACGGCCTTTGTAAGCCACCTTTTTTCAAAGCTAAAAATATCCTAAGAGTTGTCGAGATTTTCAGCTTGCGTCAGTCTTTGTAGTTGTCTGCAGTGCCAAAGTGGATAACTTTTCTGTCCTCCGCTCCCTGTCCTTCAGTGCGTCACCCTCTGTCCTCAGCTCCCTGTCCTTCAGTGCATCACCCTCTGTCCTCAGCTCCCTGTCCTTCAGTGCGTCACCCTCTGTCCTCAGCTCCCTGTCCTTCAGTGCGTCACCCTCTGTCCTCAGCTCCCTGTCCTTCAGTGCATCACCCTCTGTCCTCAGCTCCCTGTCCTTCAGTGCATCACCCTCTGTCCTCAGCTCCCTGTCCTTCAGTGCGTCACCCTCTGTCCTCAGCTCCCTGTCCTTCAGTGCATCACCCTCTGTCCTCAGCTCCCTGTCCTTCAGTGCATCACCCTCTGTCCTCAGCTCCCTGTCTATTACTCAAAACACTATTCGAATAATAAAAAAGCAGTTAATTTAATCCCCGGCCAACTGCAGGTAACCGAATACCTGCTAGACTGGCTAATGGTTAGCACTCATCCGCTCAATATACAAGCGGCCGGCGGTCCCGCTGCCGTCTCTGGCGTCTCCGTCTCCGTGGCAACGCCAGATCAGGCGTCGCGGGATCTGGACTATTGGTGCATGGAGGCGGTGGCGGCCCTGCTGGCCGGCCTGCCGCTGCAGCCGGAGGAGAGCGACAGGGGCGACCTGCTCGAGGCCAAGAGTCAGCTGTTCTCCAAGTGAGAATTGGGCTTGTGTCTTTGTGAGGCTTGTCTAGATTGGGTTTGTGTCTTTGCGAGGCTTGTCTAGATTGGGTTTGTGTCTTTGTGAGGCTTGTCTAGATTGGGTTTGTGTCTTTGTGAGGCTTGTCTAGATTGGGCTTGTGTCTTTGTGAGGCTTGTCTAGATTGGGCTTGTGTCTTTGTGAGGCTTGTCTAGATTGGGCTTGTGTCTTTGTGAGGCTTGTCTAGATTGGGCTTGTGTCTTTGTGAGGCTTGTCTAGATTGGGCTTGTGTCTTTGTGAGTGTATCAGTATTGATAGATATGTGTTAGTATGTCCGGTTTGTGTTGATTCAGTTAGGAACTTTTTTGTGTCACCGGCAACCTGTACTAGCTACTAGAAATGGATAAGAGAGTAAGAAAGGGCAATGCTTGTCAAAGAAGATAATTGGCTTTTAATATAAAGGAAGACAAGGCAAGAAGAAGCGGACGATGCGAACTGGGCACAGTCGAAGTGTAGGCTTCCTTCTACAAGGAAATTAGAGGCTAATTTCTCTGGGCTGTAATTTCCTCTCTTGCATCCCCATGATTATCAGCTAATTAATGAATATTACTTTCTGATAAATTGAAGCAAGCGAGTCTTCCTGGTGATTTCACTAATTACTAGCTTTTGTCATCATCGTGTTTATTATCCAATCGCTAAAAGCGTCGCAGAATGTTTCTGTATAAACACTATGCATTGACTGTCGGATGAAAATTACTGTACATTAATTTATTGGCTATTCACTACGCTTACTGCTGCCGCACTGCTGTATTAGTTTTATGCTATTAGTTTGCAATTTCATTATAAAACCAGTGACATACATAAAAAGGGGGTTCAGTTTCTGCCCATGGAAAAAATAGGTAGAGGGATTAGCGGGGTGCCTGATTGAAGGATCGGTAGAGGGATTAGCGGGGTGCCTGATTGAAGGATCGGTAGAGGGATTAGCGGGGTGCCTGATTGAAAGATCGGTAGAGGGATTAGCGGGGTGCTTGATTGAAGGATCGGTAGAGGGATTAGCGGGGTGCTTGATTGAAGGATCGGTAGAGGGATTAGCGGGGTGCCTGATTGAAAGATCGGTAGAGGGATTAGCGGGGTGCCTGATTGAAGGATCGGTAGAGGGATTAGCGGGGTGCCTGATTGAAAGATCGGTAGAGGGATTAGCGGGGTGCCTGATTGAAAGATCGGTAGAGGGATTAGCGGGGTGCCTGATTGAAGGATCGGTAGAGGGATTAGCGGGGTGCCTGATTGAAGGATCGGTAGAGGGATTAGCGGGGTGCTTGATTGAAGGATCGGTAGAGGGATTAGCGGGGTGCTTGATTGAAGGATCGGTAGAGGGATTAGCGGGGTGCCTGATTGAAGGATCGGTAGAGGGATTAGCGGGGTGCCTGATTGAAGGATCGGTAGAGGGATTAGCGGGGTGCCTGATTGAAGGATCGGTAGAGGGATTAGCGGGGTGCCTGATTGAAAGATCGGTAGAGGGATTAGCGGGGTGCTTGATTGAAGGATCGGTAGAGGGATTAGCGGGGTGCCTGATTGAAAGATCGGTAGAGGGATTAGCGGGGTGCTTGATTGAAGGATCGGTAGAGGGATTAGCGGGGTGCCTGATTGAAGGATCGGTAGAGGGATTAGCGGGGTGCCTGATTGAAAGATCGGTAGAGGGATTAGCGGGGTGCCTGATTGAAAGATCGGTAGAGGGATTAGCGGGGTGCTTGATTAAAGGATCGGTAGAGGGATTAGCGGGGTGCTTGATTGAAGGATTAAGTGATAAAGTGATTAGCGGTAGGCATGGCATGACCGACAAAGTGAGGCGAGGAGGACCCTCAGTACATCCGTTCTTGTTCCTCGCACCGCCAGGTACTTTACAATGTTCATGAACCTGCTGAACGACTGCGCTGAAGAGACCGCCGCATCGGATGCCGCCGCAGTAGCGGCCGTAGCCGCCGCCGCTGCTGGCGCCGGAGTGACTGGCGGCACCGCGACTGGCCAACTTGGCGCCGCCGCCAGCGATAGCGTGTCGCCTAGTTGCTCGCCGCAGGTCGGCGCCCTCGGCGTTGTCGGGCCAGGCGGCGGAATCGGCGGCGTAGCCGGAGGCGTCGGCGTAGTCGGCTCGGGCGGCGGAGTGGGCGGCGGAGTTGTGCAGGGCATTCGCAAGCGAAATGTCAACAATACAATTGCTCTGCGCAATGTGACGGTGACCGCCATGTCCAACCTGTTGAATGCCAACATTGAGAGCGGACTGGTGCATGCGATCGGTATGATAGAGTGCTTTGTTGGTGCTTCGCTTGCCATATTCAAAACAAAGAGCGGATTTGGTAGCTGAAGAGCGGATTTGGTAGCTAAAGAGCGGATTTGGTAGCTGAAGAGCGGATTTGGTAGCTGAAGAGCGGATTTGGTAGCTGAAGAGCGGATTTGGTAGCTGAAGAGCGGATTTGGTAGCTGAAGAGCGGATTTGGTAGCTAAAGAGCGGATTTGGTAGCTGAAGAGCGGATTTGGTAGCTAAAGAGCGGATTTGGTAGCTAAAGAGCGGATTTGGTAGCTAAAGAGCGGATTTGGTAGCTAAAGAGCGGATTTGGTAGCTAAAGAGCGGATTTGGTAGCTAAATTGACCTTTATTGAAATTTATCTCTCCGTCCCCCGCTTCCCTAAGGCCTCGGCTACCACCGAGATCCGCAGACTCGCGCCGCCTTTATGGAAGTGCTCACCAGAATCCTGCTGCAGGGTACCGAGTTTGAGACTCTGGCCGAATCGGCTCTGCACGAGCGCTACAGAAAGCTGGTGGACCTCGTCACGCTGCTGGGCGATCGTAACGAGCTGCCCATAGCCATGGCGTTGGCGCACGTCGTGGCCCCCGACCAGCTGGACGACCTCAGCCGAGTCCTCGTGGCCGTATTCGACTCCAAGCATCACCTGGGCGAGCTGCTAATTAATATGTTTAATCGGGAGGCCGAGCTGGCCGACTCGTTGCAGACTCTGTTTCGCGGGAATTCTCTCAGCTCGAAAATCATGTCGCTATGCTTTCGAATCTACGGTCAGGACTACTTGAGTTCGGTGCTGCTGCCGGAACTCACTAGGATTATTAATCTGCCTAGGCAGGTGTCTTACGAAGTCGACCCGTCACGTATTGATCCGCGCGAAAATCTGGAGGAGAATCAGCGCAATCTGACCGACATCACTGAGCGAGTTTATGGCTGCATTCTCAACTCGTTCGACGAGTAAGCGGAGTGCCTGTGCTTGCGTTCTTTTCAGCAGCTGGCGTGTTGGCAGTGGAGGCTGGATCGATTTTGGTAGATAAGTAGATTGGCTGGTAAATTGGTAAATAACCAGATTGATTGGTAGAGGGGGAGCAGATTGACTGGTAGAGGGGGAGCAGATTGACTGGTAGAAGTCAGCAGATTGATTGGTAGAGGGGGAGCAGATTGATTGGTAGAAGGGGAGCAGTTTGATTGATAGAGGGGGAGCAGTTTGATTGGTAGAAGGGGAGCAGATTGATTGGTAGAGGGGGAGCAGATTGATTGGTAGAGGGGGGGGGCAGATTGACTGGTAGAAGTCAGCAGATTAATTGGTAGAAGTCAGCAGTTTGCAGTTTGATTGGTAGAAGGGGAGCAGATTGATTGGTAGAGGGGGAGCAGATTGATTGGTAGAGGGGGAGCAGATTGATTGGTAGAGGGGGGGGCAGATTGACTGGTAGAAGTCAGCAGATTAATTGGTAGAAGTCAGCAGTTTGCAGTTTGATTGGTAGAAGGGGAGCAGATTGACTGGTAGAAGGGGAGCAGATTGACTGGTAGAAGGGGAGCAGATTGATTGGTAGAAGTCAGCAGATTAATTGGTAGAAGTCAGCAGTTTGCAGTTTGATTGGTAGAGGGGGAGCAGATTGACTGGTAGAAGTCAGCAGTTTGATTGGTATGTGGGTTTTTTATTAGAGTCAGATGGGTTGTGTGCACCCTGGCGCACTTTGAGCGACATTGTCACAACCCACGAGAGGCATTACTGCCCATTCCGCCGACTCCCCTGAGCAGGCACACAAGCGCGCGGATACGTACGCAGTCATACGCACAGGCACACACTCACACAGGAGTGTACAGCGGCCCTAACTTTATGTATCGTTGGGCATGCACACTTCACTGCGCCTTGGGGGTTGGGCCTCAAGGGCTTTAATTGCACGAGCAGAGCCAAGCCGAGATTCCAATTCAGCCCCAAATCAATGCGACTGCACTTGGAATCGAGCCTGGGCCGCTGGCACATCAGAGCGCCGCGCTAAACCATTAGGCTACGGCCCCCCTTAGATTGGTTGTTAGATAGGTAGTTTGATTGTTAGATAAGTAGATTGACTGTTCGATGGGTAGATTGATAGGCAGATAAGTAGACTAATAGGCAGATGGGTAGCGGTGGTCCAGCAATTCAGTCTCTTGTATAGCCTCATAAGCTTCCACAATTCGCCTCTCAGCTTCCCGAAGCAGCTGAAGTTGATGTCGCACTGCCTGCTGCAAGTGATCAGCCAACGCTTCGGGCCCAGCAGCACAGACGAGCAGATTATCTCAGTAATTGGCACCATAGTGTTCCTGCGCTTCATCAACCCGGCCATCGTGTCGCCCTACGAGCACGGCCTGTGCTCAACCGAGCCGGCGCCGAAGGTGAAACGCGGCCTGACCTTCCTGAGCAAACTGTTGCAGAGCATTGCCGGCCAGATCACATTCAGCAAGGAGCTGCACATGCTCGTGTTCAACGAGTACGTTCAGCGGCACTTTCAATCTTGTCGAGACTTCTTCCGTCGGGTGTCGGAGAATCCGCCGACAGCCGATGCCGAGGAGGTCGCGGCGGCGGCGCCGACGGCAACAACAGACGCCGCATCCAACGTCGCCGTTTCCGCCGCATCAGCCGCAGCCGCTGCCTCATCAGACGTTGAGTATAACTATAATGCACCGCTGAGCGACTCTCACCTGTTCCTGCTGCACCGGCTGCTGTGGATGAATCAGGAACGAATTGGCGACTTTCTGAGCAGCTCCCGCGATCATCGGCAGGTTGGCCGACGCCCGTTCGACAAGCTGGTTACCGTGCTGGCCCACCTGGGACCGCCGGAGCACCGGTCTATTGAGACTTCGTGAGTGCCTTGCCTCCCAGATCCTCAGTGCTGCTACAGTCTCCCAGATCCTCAGTGCTGCTACAGTCTCCCAGATCCTCAGTGCTACTACAGTCTCCCAGATCCTCAGTGCTGCTACAGTCTCCCAGATCCTCAGTGCTGCTACAGTCTCCCAGATCCTCAGTGCTGCTACAGTCTCCCAGATCCTCAGTGCTGCTACAGTCTCCCAGGTCCTCCGTGCTGCTACTGTCTCCCAGATCCTCAGTGCTGCTACAGTCTCCCAGATCCTCAGTGCTGCTACAGTCTCCCAGATCCTCAGTGCTGCTACAGTCTCCCAGATCCTCAGTTGCTGGGCTAGCCTCCCAGATCCTCAGTTGCTGTGCCAGCCTCCCAGATCCTCAGTTGCTGGGCCAGCCTCCCAGATCCTCAGTGCTGCTACTGTCTCCCAGATCCTCAGTGCTGCTACAGTCTCCCAGATCCTCAGTTGCTGGGCTAGCCTCCCAGATCCTCAGTTGCTGGGCTAGCCTCCCAGATCCTCAGTTGCTGTGCCAGCCTCCCAGATCCTCAGTTGCTGGGCCAGCCTCCCAGATTCTCAGTTGCTGGGCTAGCCTCCCAGATCCTCAGTTGCTGTGCCAGCCTCCCAGATCCTCAGTTGCTGGGCTAGCCTCCCAGATCCTCAGTTGCTGGGCCAGCCTCCCAGATCCTCAGTTGCTGGGCCACCGCCACCCTTCTAGACCCTAAAGATTTTAGAGCACCATCTGATACCGTTCAATCTTTCACCCAAACTCGCACTGTCAGCTGGAGCAGCATGGACATGAGCAGCGTGAAGTTCGAAGAGTTCATGTCCAAAAGCAACATGGCCGAAAAAGAAGAGTTCAAGAGCGTCAAGAGCCTCAACATATTTTACCAGGCCGGCTACAGTCGGGCCAATCTGCCCGTCTTTTACTACATTGCCCGGCGCTACAAGTGAGCATTCCAGCTTTCTTTGGCCATCTGCTGTTCTATGCATCTAGTGCTTTTCTTTTTATCAATGCTCTCATGGATCCCATCATGCTCTATCAACGCTCTCATAGATCCCATCATGCTCTATCAACGCTCTCATGGATCCCATCATGCTCTATCAACGCTCTCATAGATCCTATCATGCTCTATCAACGCTCTCATGGATCCCATCATGCTCTATCAAGGCTCTCATGGATCCCATCATGCTCTATCAATGCTCTCATAGATTCCATCGTGCTCTATCAATGCCCTCATAAATCTCATCATGCTCTATCAACGCTCTCATAGATCCCATCGTGCTCTATCAATGCCCTCATAAATCCCATCATGCTCTATCAATGCTCTCAAAGATCTCATCATGCTCTATCAACGCTCTCATAGATCCCATCATGCTCTATCAATGCTCTCAAAGATCTCATCATGCTCTATCAACGCTCTCATAAATCCCATCATGCTCTATCAATGCTCTCAAAGATCTCATCATGCTCTATCAACGCTCTCATAAATCCCATCATGCTCTATCAATGCTCTCATAGATCTCATCATGCTCTATCAATGCTCTCATAGATCCCATCATGCTCTATCAACGCTCTCATAGATCCCATCATGCTCTATCAACGCTCTCATAGATCCCATCATGCTCTATCAATGCTCTCCTAGAACCTATCATGCTCTATCAACGCTCTCATAGATCCCATCATGCTCTCATGGCTTTAAATGAACGCTCTCCCGCAGGCACACGGAGGTGAACTCAGACCTACTAGTCTACCACGTGCTCCTAACACTGAAGCAGCACTATCACAAGTCATTCGACTTGGTCATCGATTTCACCCACACCTGCGCAGAGAACAGATTCAAATCGGACTGTCTCAACCGCTGGTTCGTCATCACCTCCGAGAAGTTCTATCCGAATTTAAACAACGTGTACATTTACAATTGCAACAACTGGGTGCGGGAGTACACCAAGTTTCACGAGCACATCCTTGCCCCGTTGAAGGGCAGCCGGAAACTAATCTTCGTTGAGTCGCCAGCGAGATTAGCCGATTATATTGCTTTGGAACAGCAGAAATTGCCTGGCGGCACTCTGATCCTAGAAGAAGATTTAAAAGTGTTTAACAATGCACTGAAACTGAGCCACAAGGACACGAAAGTGTGCATCAAAGTTGGCCCGCAGGCGATCCAAGTGACCAGCGCCGAGAAGAGCAAAGTACTCGGTCACAATGTCCTGCTCAACGATGTCTATTACGCCTCTGAGATTGAGGAGGTGAGTAGGGCGGCATGAGCCCTGGTTCGATACCACATTCATATGGGGCCAACCACCAAGGCTCAGAGGGTGTACATGCCTGAAGATTAGACATTCAGGGCTGCTGTACACCCTGTGTGAGCGTGTGTATGAGTGCGCGCCTGCGTACAGTATTGGCGCGCTGCTTGTGGAACGATGTCGCTGTCGATGTACTTTTAGCGCCTAATCTATCTATTATCTGGGATGTTTTGTTTAGAAGGCAGCGGAAAAAATATGAATAGTTCTAATTAAAAAATATCAACGAAGGCCCGGCCCCGCATTCTGTTGAGTTTTGTGCTCAGATTTTTCCAGAGCCGATAAATACGGGCTGTTGAAATTCAGAGACAGAGGAATCAGTGCAGTTGTCTCCTCTCCATGCCGTCTGCCTTCACTTCTGTCCCCAGCTTCTCAGATTGCAGCTAGCTGAGCGCATCGCTACACTTGATGATGAGATGAGAGGTTGAGGGAGGCAGTTGAGGATTTGTTTAAATATGCTGGAGCCCGCCTGCTGAAGAAGGCAAGGTGAATTAGGATGGGAAGCTTAAGCTTGTGGGGAGTTTTCTATTCATTTGGAAAATACTCGCATCAGGCTACTTTCAATGGCATTTATAACAAATTTTGTAATGTATTTTTTGCCCACAGGTATGCCTAGTGGATGACAACCAGTTCACTTTGACAATCACCAACGACAGCGGCCCGTTGTCCTTTATTCACGACAGCTGCGACTCAATTGTGCAGAGTATTGTGCATATTCGGACTCGCTGGGCCCTGTCCCAGACTGACGCCGCTGTGCATACCAAAATTCGGCCCCGTGACGTGCCCGGAACCCTACTCAATATCGTGAGTTTTTTGTAGCGTTTTGCTGGATTTCTTAGGTTTTGAGTTTTTGTTGGGTTTTATAGGCTTTTGCAGGGCTTACTCACAGATACTATAATAACTAGCTGGGCCACTCTGGCATATACACTTAGTAAAACAGCTTTCTACTTTCAGTTCAGTAGCAAAGAAGAATACATAAGCTATTTTATAAAAAAGCCAGCTGAAACGACTCTGATAAGTTTAGAAGCAAGCTTGCGTAAACAGCTTGCTAATTGGTTCAGCAATAATGTACATTAGCCAGTCCACTGAAATGTACATGGCAGCTTTAGGCTGGAATTCCGAGAAAGGTAATAAAAATTGGGGTGGCGCCGGGGATAGTGTGGAAAGGCGCGGTTGGAGGGTTTAAGCTTGGGGGAGGGGGGGTAAGAGCCAAAAAATGAGCCTTGGCTTTAAAAATACATTAAAATGCTTCAGTTTAACTTACTACTGAACTGAAAGTAGCTTACACGCAAATGTGCTGAGTGGCCCATCTGGTTATTCTAGTATCGGTGTGCTTACTAGGGATTTCATCCCAGGGAGAGATTTCTGAGCAGCTTTGGTGAGATTTCGGTTTATCTAATGATGAGATCTCTGAGCTTATTGCACTTGCATTCACTCGGCATTATATTTACGAGTATGGGCAATTGGTTCCAAATCAAAATCGCCCCCGCCCCTTGATCTCCAGGCACTGCTGAACCTGGGCTCCAGCGACCCGAACCTGCGCTCAGCCGCCTACAATCTGCTCTGCGCTCTGACTCAAACCTTCGACCTCAAAATTGAAGGCCAACTATTGGAGACTACGGGCTTGTGCATTCCGGCCAATAACACTCTGTTTATTAAGGGCATTTCCAATACCCTGTCTCAGAATGAGTCCCATCTGACGCTTGAGTTCCTGGAAGAGTGCATCCAGGTGAGTGGCTTGTGCTTTTCTTTGCTTTTCTTTGCTTTTCTTTATTATGGTGTCTGTCTGTCTGTCTGTCTGTCCGTCTGTCCTTCTGTCTGCCTGTCTGTCTGTCTGTCTGTCTGTCTGTCTGTCTGTCTGCCTGCCTGCCTGCCTGCCTGCCTGTCTGCCTGTCTGTCTGCCTGCCTGCCTGCCTGCCTGCCTGTCTGTCTGTCTGTCTGTCTGTCTGTCTGTCTGCCTGCCTGTCTGTCTATCTTGAGGCGTCAACTATATGTACATTCCGCACTGTTTGCAGGGCTTCCAGCAGTCCTCCATCGAGATGAAGCACCTGTGCCTCGAGTACATGAGTCCCTGGCTAAAGAATCTGGTCCGCTTCTGTCGGCACCCGGACGACAACAAGCGCCAGAAGGTGGTGTGCATTCTGGACAAGCTCATCAGCGTCACGCTGTCGCAGGTGGAGATGTACCCCAACTTTCAGGCGAAAATCTGGTCGAACTTTGGCGAACTGCACGACTTATTGGACATTGTGCTGAATTGCTTTATTAAACGAAGCGTAGCCGGGGGTTTGGCAGCCTGCCAGCGGAGGTCATGGCCGACACGGCCGTCGCTCTGGCGGCGTCGAATGTTCAGCTAGTGTCAAAAAAGGTCATCACAAGACTGTGCCGCGTAAGCAAGAATTATTATCATCATCACTGTTTCTATTTTTATACTAGTTAGTAGTGTAGTATGCATTTCTGTTTGCAAAAATGCAATTGAAATTACAGATAATCGCTGAGACTTGCACTTCGCCCACGTCAACTTTGGAGGCGCACAACATGTGGAATGACATCGCTATTCTACTGCGCTTCCTGCTAATGCTGTCATTTAATAATTCGTTAAATGGTAATATTCATCATTGTTTATATTTTTTTTCAATACATATCGGACATCATGTTTAGACTTTCTGTATTTACAAACTAACTTTAACTTCTTGTTAATTTTGTGTTTTTTCGATACATGCCTTATAGTTTAACAGTATAATGTCTTTTAATTAATTGTTTAATTAATTAATTTAAATTATGCAATAACTGTTAAGACAGGATTTGAACTCCGGACTGCTCGTCGTCATAAGTCCCGCTTTTTTTTCTGCTTAACTTTCAGTTGCCGCCCATTTGCCGCTGCTGTTCCACATTGTCACACTGCTGGTGTGCACCGGCCCAGTGTCGCTGCGAGCCTCAATTCACGGCCTCGTTATCAACATTATTCATTCGCTGTGCACCTGCCAGCTCGAGCTTAGCGGTACGCTACACTCACCCTAACCCTTGGTTCACTAACCCCCCATCCAGTGATCCGCCCCCCCCATCTAGTGATCCGCCCCCCATCTAGTGATCCGCCCCCCCATCTAGTGATCCGCCCTCCCATCTAGTGATCCGCCCCCCCATCTAGTGATCCGCCCCCCATCTAGTGATCCGCCCCCCATCTAGTGATCCGCCCCCCCATCTAGTGATCCGCCCCCCATCTAGTCGATCCTGATCCGCCCCATCTAGTTGATCCTGATCCGCCCCCCATCTAGTCGATCCTGATCCCCCCATCCAGTGATCCGCCCCCCCCATCTAGTGATCCGCCCCCCATCTAGTGATCCGCCCCCCCATCTAGTGATCCGCCCCCCCCATCTAGTGATCCGCCCCCCCATCTAGTGATCCGCCCCCCCATCTAGTGATCCGCCCCCCCATCTAGTGATCCGCCCCCCATCTAGTCGATCCTAATCCGCCCCCTCTCTAGTCGATCTTGATCCGCCCCCATCTAGTTGATCCTGATCCCCCCATCCAGTCGATCTTGATCCGCCCCCCATCTAGTCGATCCTGATCCGCCCCATCTAGTTGATCCTGATCCGCCCCCATCTAGTCGATCCTGATCCCCCCATCCAGTCGATCTTGATCCGCCCCACCCCATCTAGTTGATCCTGATCCGCCCCCATCTAGTTGATCCTGATCCACCCCCCATCTAGTCGATCCTGATCCCCCCATCCAGTCGATCTTGATCCGCCCCACCCCATCTAGTTGATCCTGATCCGCCCCCATCTAGTTGATCCTGATCCGCCCCCCATCTAGTCGATCCTGATCCCCCCATCCAGTCGATCTTGATCCGCCCCCCATCTAGTTGATCCTGATCCGCCCCCATCTAGTTGATCCTGATCCGCCCCCCATCTAGTCGATCCTGATCCCCCCATCCAGTCGATCTTGATCCGCCCCCCATCTAGTTGATCCTGATCCGCCCCCATCTAGTTGATCCTGATCCGCCCCCCATCTAGTCGATCCTGATCCCCCCATCTAGTTGATCCTGATCCGCCCCCATCTAGTCGATCCTGATCCCCCCATCTAGTTGATCCTGATCCGCCCCCATCTAGTCGATCCTGATCCCCCCCTCTAGTTGATCCTGATCCGCCCCCATCTAGTCGATCCTGATCCCCCCATCTAGTTGATCCTGATCCGCCCCCATCTAGTCGATCCTGATCCGCCCCCTCTCTAGTCGATCCTGATCCCCCCATCTAGTTGATCCTGATCCGCCCCCATCTAGTCGATCCTGATCCCCCCATCTAGTTGATCCTGATCCGCCCCCCATCTAGTCGATCCTGATCCGCCCCCCTCTC
Organism: Macrostomum lignano; assembly: GCA_002269645.1. Lineage (NCBI taxonomy): Eukaryota > Metazoa > Platyhelminthes > Macrostomidae > Macrostomum > Macrostomum lignano. The sequence continues at coordinate 172,849 of NIVC01001361.1, forward strand.
TAGTCGATCCTGATCCCCCCATCTAGTTGATCCTGATCCGCCCCCCATCTAGTCAATCCTGATCCCCCCATCTAGTCAATCCTGATCCGCCCCCATCTAGTCAATCCTGATCACCCCATCTAGTCAATCCTGATCCGCTCCCATCTAGTCAATCCTGATCCCCCCATCTAGTCAATCCTGATCCGCCCCCCCCATCTAGTCGATCCTGATCCCCCCATCTAGTCGACCCTGATCCCCCATCTAGCCGACCCTGATCCCCCATCTAGCCGGCCCTGATTCGCTAAAGAATCAAACGCCCGATCTTTCAAAGCAGCTTGGAAACCCTTTTAGAACCATTAGGTTGAATAATCCGTTACAATCTCGTTAAGAATATACAAACACAATAAAAAGCCGTTTACCTAACTACTCTTTAACAACATTTCGCCTCCGCTATGTCCCAACACAGAGAGCACCTTGCACCACCTAAAGCATTACCTGACCGAGTTCACCCTGACCGAGTACTACCAGGTATTCGGCATCTCTTCTATTAAAAGCGCCGCAGTGAGCGCTTTCCGTACCAAGTCAGGCGAGCGGACCGTCTCCAGCGCCGGCGAGACCGCATCTGCAGCTGCAGCTGCCGCCGCTGCCGCTGCCGCTGCTGCTGCCGCCGCCTCCGGCAACACTTCTTCTTCGGTGCATAGTGCCGAACGGCTGCCATTGAGCAGTCTGGAACTGCTCACTGACACCCTGCTGGAAGTTCTGTCGGGTGAGAATGATTTGATATTTGTCTTTAATAATTGCAATGGTAAAGACCAGAAATCCCACACTTGTCAGTGTTATCATTTTCACCCAAAGTTCACACTCATTGTCCCAATCCCACACTGCTCATTGTCCCAAATCCCACACTGCTCATTGTCACAAATCCCCACACTGCTCAGTGTCCCAAATCCCCACACTGATCAGTGTCCCAAATCCCCACACTGCTCATTGTCCCAAATCCCACACTGCTCATTTTCCCAAATCCCACACTGCTCACTGTCCCGAATCCCACACTGCTCACTGTCCCGAATCCCACACTGCTCAGTGTCCCAATCCCACACTAATCACTGTCCCAAATCCCACACTGCTCACTGTCGCAAATCCCACACTGCTCAGTGTCCCAAATCCCACACTAATCACTGTCTCGAATCCCACACTGCTCATTGTCCCAAATCCCACACTGCTCATTTTCCCAAATCCCACACTGCTCACTGCCCCGAATCCTACACTGCTTACTGTCCCAAATCCCACACTGCTCAGTGTCCCAAATCCCACACTGCTCACTGTCTCGAATCCCACACTGCTCATTGTCCCAAATCCCACACTGCTCAGTGTCGCAAATCCCACACTGCTCAGTGTCGCAAATCCCACACTGCTCACTGTCCCGAATCCCACACTGCTTACTGTCCCAAATCCCACACTGCTTAGTGTGCCAAATCCCACACTGCTCATTGTCCCAAATCCCACACTGCTCATTTTCCCAAATCCCACACTGCTCAGTGTCGCAAATCCCACACTGCTCACTGTCCCGAATCCCACACTGCTTACTGTCCCAAATCCCACACTGCTTAGTGTGCCAAATCCCACACTGCTCAGTGTCCCAAATCCCACACTAATCACTGTCCCAAATCCCACACTGCTCAGTGTCCCAAATCCCACACTGCTCAGTGTCCCAAATCCCACACTGCTCACTGTCCCGAATCCCACACTGCTTACTGTCCCAAATCCCACACTGCTCAGTGTCCAAATCCCACACTGCTCAGTGTCCCAAATCCCACACTAATCACTGTTCCAAATCCCACACTGCTCAGTGTCGCAAATCCCACACTGCTCAGTGTCGCAAATCCCACACTGCTCAGTGTCCCAAATCCCACACTGCTCACTGTCCCGAATCCCACACTGCTCAGTGTCGCAAATCCCACACTGCTCAGTGTCGCAAATCCCACACTGCTCAGTGTCCCAAATCCCACACTGCTCACTGTCCCGAATCCCACACTGCTCAGTGTCGCAAATCCCACACTGCTCAGCATACTGGCTAATCATCGCCCCGTCCTCTCGCAGCCGTGATGAAGGACATCCCGAACTGCAACTGGCTGGAGCAGTGGACCCAGCTAGCCAAGAGATTCGCTTTCCAGCACAATCCGGCGCTGCAGTACCGCGCAATCATTGTACTCGGCTGCATCTCCAAGTCCGTATCGGAGAACGAGATCAAGCATCTGCTGCGAATCATGGTCAAATCGCTAGAGAGCTACGCGCGCGACCTCGAAGTCATCGACAAGGACGTCCGCATGCACAGGGGCGTCGAGTCGCAGTGGAACTCCGACCTGACGCTAATCGAAGCTACTATAATGTCGGTGACTCGCCTGCTGCCGCTGTTGAACCCGAACTCGCCAATACATAAGCACATCTTCTGGATTGCCCTGTGCGTGCTGCAGTTGGACGAGGTCAGCCTGTACGCTGCCGGACTGGCCCTGCTAGAGCAGAGCTTGGACAATCTCGATAATCAGGGTGAGAATTTGCTTACCTGCGTGTTTTTTAGTTATTTCAATTATCAAAACTGGGCCCAGTACTCATTGCTGTTAGTGATCATGGTCATAGAATCGCAAGTGAGGTCATAGCAGCTGGTGTTATAGCAAATTTGGTCATGACAGCTGGTATCATAGCAACTTTGGTCATAACAGCTGGTGTCATAGCAACTTTAGTCATAACAACTGGTGTCATAGCAACTTTAGTCATAACAACTGGTGTCATAGCAACTTTAGTCATAACAACTGGTATCATAGCAACTTTAGTCATAACAGCTGGTGTCATAGCAACTTTAGTCATAACAACTGGTGTCATAGCAACTTTAGCCATAACAACTGGTGTCATAGCAACTTTAGCCATAACAACTGGTGTCATAGCAACTTTAGCCATAACAACTGGTGTCATAGCAACTTTAGTCATAACAACTGGTGTCATAGCAACTAGGGTCATACCTCACTAGCTGCATTCTTAGATCTCCATAAAACAGCATGTTACAAAGCTCCGCTCCCCTGTCTGCCAATACAAATTTTCCAGGCATGTTCACCGATCGCTCATTGGAGAGCATAATGATGGAATACCGGCAGCCGCTAATCCTGCACATCTCTTACAAACAGCTGGACAACTGTGTCGGCCTGTCATTCCGCGAGAATTTTCACTTCGCCCTAGTTGGCCACCTGTTGAAGGGTTTCCGCCATCCCAGTCCTAAAACTCTGTCGCGCACAATTCGAGTTCTATCCATGCTACTGTCTATCGTGGCCAAGCCGGAGAAGCGGTTAGTTAATAACAGAATAATGCGCGTATTGCACTACTGCTCATCTGGATTAAGTAGTGCGATAAGTAAATTGTTATTATCTTAATACTTTTCTATTCTAATTCTGAATCGCCCAATAATAGAGACAAATACGAGGTGACGCCAAACAGCGTGGCTTACCTAACCGCCCTGGTCGCCGTCTCCGAGGAAGTCCGCAGCCGCTGCCATCTTCGATTTCATGTCAAGCGTAAGCGCTATACATTGTATTGTATGTACTAATATCTTGAATTCGTACTAGTAGACGTACTACAGTACTGTAATAACTGATAATATGAGCCCTATTCAGTTGCGTACTAACCGCGCCCGTTTTGCTTAACTTGCCCCCCCCCACTGGCGATTCTTTTCCACTAAAAATACTGTTCAAGGGCTAAAAGCAAAAATAGATCAGATTGGTCAATCGTTTTGATCGGGTTATTTAGACCACTCGAAGGGGGTGCGAAAGTGGCTAGTCAACATATACTAAATCTTCGAGTCATGCATTGCCAATTTGCATCCCATCCCGCCGCTGCACAATCCAGCCTGCCAGATGATGGGAGCAATGGTTGTTGAAAGCAATTCAACGGAGAGTGTGAGCGAACTGCAACAGCAGCAGCAGCAGCATTTGCAAGCCGTTTCGCCTGGCCTTGGCAACAGTTCTTCTCCGCCTCTGCTTCAACAGCAGCCGTCGCAAGCTTCACCATTCTCTAACTCTGCCGCTGGTCCAGTTGTTGTGCGTCAGAAGTGCTGCGACGCCGCCGCAGCTGCAGCAGCCGGCGGAGCTCCAGCTGATGCTGCTGGCACATCTGGCAGACCGACTGTCGCCCAGAAGCAACAGGCCTATCAGCTGTCTCAGGTGCGTCTTCTTTTATAATTAGTTTACGGTTTGCAAAGTTTTAGTTGTTTAATATTTTTTACAAAATAATTTCATCTACGTTAATGGCGCTTTCCGCGTTTACTGTTTTAAACAAATCTTTTTATTATAATATAGCGCACTATAGACACTGCCTACAATGACTTAAAATTGATCTATCAGATTTAAGCAGTCAATTTCGCATACAATTATGCTATTAAGTTCTTTAGCTCAATTAATTCAATTAGGTTTTCTCTTCTGGACCAGTTTTGTTGTGTCAGCAATTTAATTATGAAATAATTAGTTATTGCAGGTGATAAAAGCTATCAAAAGCAGCTATCTACCCACCTTTTCTGCTATCTACCCGCCTCTGTCCGCTATCTACCCACCTCTCCGCTATCTACCCGCCTCGGCCCGCTACCTACCCGCCTCTGTCCGCTATCTATCCGCCTCTGTTCGCTATCTATCCGCCTCTGTTCGCTATCTATCCGCCTCTGTTCGCTATCTATCCGCCTCTGTCCGCTATCTATCCGCCTCTGTTCGCTATCTATCCGCCTCTGTTCGCTATCTACCCACCTCCGTCCGCTACCTACCCGCCTCTGTTCGCTACCTACCCACCTCTGCCCGCTATCTACCCACCTCTGTCCGCTATTTACCCGCCTCTATCCGCTATCTACACACCTCTATCCGCTATCTATCCGCCTCTGTTCGCTATCTATCTGCCTCTGTCCGCTATCTATCCGCCTCTGTTCGCTATCTATCCGCCTCTGTCCGCTATCTATCCGCCTCTGTTCGCTATCTATCCGCCTCTGTTCGCTATCTATCCGCCTCTGTTCGCTATCTATCCGCCTCTGTCCGCTATCTATCCGCCTCTGTTCGCTATCTATCCGCCTCTGTCCGCTATCTATCCGCCTCTGTTTGCTATCTATCCGCCTCTGTCCGCTATCTACCCACCTCTCCGCTATCTACCCGCCTCGGCCCGCTACCTACCCGCCTCTGTCCGCTATCTATCCGCCTCTGTTCGCTATCTATCCGCCTCTGTTCGCTATCTACCCACCTTTGTTCGCTATCTACCCACCTCTCCGCTATCTACGCACCTTTGCCCGCCCACCTCTGCCCACTATCTAGCCACCTCTGTCCGCCATTTATCTACCAACCTCCGCTACCTACCCATATCTACGCTATCTACCCACTTATGTCTGTAGTCTACCCACCTGTCCGCTCCCTACCCAACCCATCTCATCCCTCTGTCTACCTATCAAATCAAATTAGAAGGCTTGTAGATTAGATATTGAAATAAAACTGAAATCGAATGAAATAAGAATAAGGGGATTATTTTTTACACTTTTTTGTCAACTAATTTTACCTGTTTAATTTTCTCTGTTATTGCGCGAGCTGCGACCGGTTGCCATGCGGAAGTCCCCGCAATTACTCGATTGGCGATTAAAAAATAATTGCCTGAATTTCATTCTGTAGTAGATTTTTCATGACCAACTTGTCCGAACAGCCTTGTTAATTCGAAGCAAGCATTAAATTGGTCAAAACATCAAAGCCTCCACTATCTGTTGGTATCTGTGTGTACTTGTGTGTGTGTGTTTTTTTTTAATTTACATTTTGTTGTCTGTTATAGCTTTGTGTTTTTTGTTCCCATTTTCCTACATTGCAATTTGCGTTTATTTTAACTAATTGAATCACCGATTTTACCTTTTAATTGTGCGCGCACTTGTGTTAGTTTGCTTTCCGTTCCGTGTTCCCTGCATAGTAACCCCAGCTGCACTTTTCACTTGGACTCTTAATCGGTTCTGTTTGCTCATTTTTTCTAACTATTTATGAGTAGCAATTATTGTTTGAAGTTTGTTTTGTTAATTAGTTGTCATGGTGAGGGTCAGAGCTTAACGGCCTTGAGAGCCAACCCCCCAAGGCGCAGTGAAGTGTACATGCCTAACAATTGATAAAGTTAGGGCCGCTGTACACTCCTGTGTGAGTGTGTGCCTGCGTACGTATCCGCGCGCTTGTGTGCCTGCTCAGGGGAGTCGGCGGAATGGGCAGTAATGCCTCTCGCCGGTTGTGTGCCCATGTCGCTTAAAGTGCGCCAGGGTGCACACAACCCCCCTGCCTCTAATAAAAAAAAGAGGGTCAGAGCGGCTCTGCAGCGGTGAACGCATCTGACTCTCTCGCGCCGCGACCTCCCCCCCCCCTGGTTCCTGGTTCGGTTCCCCTCGCGACCACATTCATTAGGGGCTTTTGTGCGCGAAAATTGGCCGGGGGGTTGTCGTGCGATGCACAGCCCTGAGAGCCAACCCCCAAGGCACAGAAAGTGTACATGCCTGACAATTGGAAAGTCAAAGGGCTGCTGTACACCCTGTGTGAGCGTGTGTACAAGTGCGTGCCTGAGTACTGTATTTGCCCGCTTGTATGTGCTCATGTTTATAATACACTGTAGTTGCCATGGTGACTCGCAAGCCTCGCTGAAGCGCAGCTAACAACTATTTATAGCCTGGATAGCTTATTTGCAGTCATACGTATTTAGCGGCCGTCTCTGAGGCCCCGAAAACCCCGAGGTTAGGGCCACAGACATTGGCTGCGACCATGTCAGTCAGATTCGAATGCTTTTCAAGTGGTTTCCTCCGAGTGCTAAGGCTTGTGAGCAGCACAGCAGAAGCTATAGTCTATGGTCTGAACCCCGGGGTTTTCGCTCTGCGGCCAGGCTGCTGGAGTGGCCCATCTAGGAGTATATAGAATCTGTGCTTCTACTCTGCTTAGCAAATAAATAAACTGATCAAAGAACTTCAAGTGAGAAAATGAGCGGATTGAGCGCCAGCGACAACCAGGATAGCCTTCTGGATGAGACGTCAAAATTGTCGGCTGCTTCTGCTACTGCTGCCAACTGCCACGGAGACTCGGGCGTAGAGAATGGTAATTTGCTGCTTTAATTGCGATCTAGATAGAGGAGAAGAACGATCTAGATAGAGGAGAAGAGCGGTCTAGATAGAGGTGAAGAGCGGTCTAGATAGAGGTCAAGAGCGGTCTAGATAGAGGAGAAGAGCGGTCTAGATAGAGGAGAAGAGCGATCTAGATAGAGGTGAAGAGCGATCTAGATAGAGGTGAAGAGCGATCTAGATAGAGGAGAAGAGCGATCTAGATAGAGGTGAAGAGCGGTCTAGATAGAGGAGAAGAGCGGTCTAGATAGAGGTGAAGAGCGATCTAGATAGAGGTGAAGAGCGGTCTAGATAGAGGTCAAGAGCGGTCTAGATAGAGGAGAAGAGCGGTCTAGATAGAGGAGAAGAACGATCTAGATAGAGGAGAAGAGCGGTCTAGATAGAGGAGAAGAGCGGTCTAGATAGAGGAGAAGAGCGGTCTAGATAGAGGAGAAGAGCGGTCTAGATAGAGGAGAAGAGCGGTCTAGATAGAGGTGAAGAGCGGTCTAGATAGAGGTGAAGAGCGGTCTAGATAGAGGAGAAGAGCGGTCTAGATAGAGGTGAAGAGCGGTCTTCAGATTTGAGCATCTGTAATCCACCCCGCAGAATGTACAGTAATCAAAAGCCAACCAGCCGTAGCCAGTTGCCATGACGAGGACGATGGCGAAGAGCCCAGCCGGCCTCAGCCGAATCTGCGTGTCCCGGCCGCCCAGCTGGTGGGCGCCAAGCCGGCCAGCTATCGCCAGCTTGAAGACTCGGTCTGGCCGGGGGCGTTCCGCCAGCGGATGGCCATTCCCTATGCTGAGTACGCTGAGCACTGCCCGCTCGGCCGCATCAATTGGTCCGAATGGGCGCTGGCTGAACGTGAGGACACTATTCGAAAAGGTGAGCGGCTTTAACTGTATCGAGATTTAATTGGTACTCTGAGCCATGATTTAATTGGCACTCTGAGCCATGATTTAATTGGTACTCTGAGCCAGGATTTAATTGGTACTCTGAGCCATGATTTAATTGGTACTCTGAGCCATGATTTAATTGGTACTCTGAGCCAGGATTTAATTGGTACTCTGAGCCATGATTTAATTGGTACTCTGAGCCAGGATTTAATTGGTACTCTGAGCCAGGATTTAATTGGTACTCTGAGCCATGATTTAATTGGTACTCTGAGCCATGATTTAATTGGTACTCTGAGCCAGGATTTAATTGGTACTCTGAGCCATGATTTAATTGGTACTCTGAGCCAGGATTTAATTGGTACTCTGAGCCATGATTTAATTGGTACTCTGAGCTAGGATTTAATTGGTACTCTGAGCCATGATTTAATTGGTACTCTGAGCCAGGATTTAATTGGTACTCTGAGCCAGGATTTAATTGGTACTCTGAGCCATGATTTAATTGGTACTCTGAGCCATGATTTAATTGGTACTCTGAGCCATGATTTAATTGGTACTCTGAGCCAGGATTTAATTGGTACTCTGAGCCATGATTTAATTGGTACTCTGAGCCAGGATTTAATTGGTACTCTGAGCCAGGATTTAATTGGTACTCTGAGCTAGGATTTAATTGGTACTCTGAGCCATGATTTAATTGGTACTCTGAGCCATGATTTAATTGGTACTCTGAGCCAGGATTTAATTGGTACTCTGAGCTAGGATTTAATTGGTACTCTGAGCCATGATTTAATTGGTACTCTGAGCCATGATTTAATTGGTACTCTGAGCCAGGATTTAATTGGTACTCTGAGCCATGATTTAATTGGTACTCTGAGCCAGGATTTAATTGGTACTCTGAGCCAGGATTTAATTGGTACTCTGAGCCATGATTTAATTGGTACTCTGAGCCATGATTTAATTGGTACTCTGAGCCATGATTTAATTGGTACTCTGAGCCAGGATTTAATTGGTACTCTGAGCCAGGATTTAATTGGTACTCTGAGCCATGATTTAATTGGTACTCTGAGCCAGGATTTAATTGGTACTCTGAGCCAGGATTTAATTGGTACTCTGAGCTAGGATTTAATTGGTACTCTGAGCCAGGATTTAATTGGTACTCTGAGCCAGGATTTAATTGGCACTCTGAGCTAGGATTTAATTGGTACTCTGAGCCATGATTTAATTGGTACTCTGAGCCAGGATTTAATTGGTACTCTGAGCCAGGATTTAATTGGTACTCTGAGCCATGATTTAATTGGTACTCTGAGCCAGGATTTAATTGGCACTCTGAGCCAGGATTTAATTGGTACTCTGAGCTAGGATTTAATTGGTACTCTGAGCCAGGATTTAATTGGTACTCTGAGCCATGATTTAATTGGTACTCTGAGCCAGGATTTAATTGGTACTCTGAGCCAGGATTTAATTGGTACTCTGAGCTAGGATTTAATTGGTACTCTGAGCCAGGATTTAATTGGTACTCTGAGCTAGGATTTAATTGGTACTCTGAGCCAGGATTTAATTCGAATTTTCTATGTGTTATCTGTGGGTTACTTCTTTTTTAGTTTGCTATAACCATGAGGAACTATCTCATCAACCTTCCACAGGCCACCACGCGGTTTGTCCTCTATTCCGCAGCCGCAAGACCGGCACCCTCTACCGGTGCAAGATAGTCACCTGCAGCCGGGTGCACTTTAACCTCACCGCTCTGGGCTTCAAGGCTGGCGAATTTGAGCGCCAGATTCGAGCCTGCCTGACGGAACGGCAGCTGCTGTTCGCCTTTGACCATCCGTTTGTGCGCAGCGGGCTGGGCTTCTTTACTGACGCCTACTGCAACTTTGGCGTCTTTCTCGAGGAGTTTCCGCACGGAACTCTGTTAGATTATTATGAGAAAAATGAGGACAATAGGATTGTTAGCAATTTTAAGGTGAGTTTATTCAACTAAGTTGATATGGATTAAGCTAAACCGATATGGATTAATCCAGCCGGATATGGATTAAGCTAAGCCGATATGGATTAAGCTAAGCTGATATGGATTAAGCTAAGCTGATATGGATGAAACTAAGCTGATATGGATGAAACTAAGCCGCTATGGACTAACCTAAGCCGAAGATTATAACGAACTCTAATATGAAATCATCTAGGTTAAAATAAATCACACTAATCCGATGGGGATTAAGCCGGGATGTTTAGTGACAATCTGATCAAGAAGGAGCTTTAACGCCCCCGCCCCCCCCCCAACATTTGCGTCCCGCAGGAGGACGCCATCAGAGCGATCGCTGCCCAGACGGTGCTGGCCCTGGAGTACCTGCACTGCGTTGGCTGTGTGCATCGCGACGTTCAATCCGCTAATCTGCTTGTCGACGCCAGGGGCTACGTGAAGCTCACCGACTTTGCCATCACGGCTGTGCTGCCGGAGGATGGGCAGCCGTTGCGCGATGTCACGTGTTTTCGGTACTACGCGGCGCCTGAGTACTTTAATGGCAAAGGTGCGCGGCTGGGGTCCTGCTGACTCGCTTGAGGTGCCTTTTAGTTGAAGCTTAGGGCAGAAGAGTAGACCTAAATATGCAGAAAATAGACTTGAATCGACAAAGTAGACCTAAATAGAAAAGGTAGATCCAATAAGGCAGAGTAAACCTAGTTAGACAGAGTAGACCTAATTAGAAAGAAAAGACCTAATTAGCCAAAAATCAGACCTAATTCGACTGTGTAAACCTAATTAGAAAGAGCAGACCTAATTAGAAAGGGCAGACCTAATTAGAAAGGGCATACCTAATTAGAAAGGGCATACCTAATTAGAAAGAGAAGACCTAATTAGCCAAAAATCAGACCTAATTAGACTGTGTAAACCTAATTAGAAAGAGCAGACCTAATTAGAAAGGGCAGACCTAATTAAACAAAGATCAGAACTAATTAGAAAGAGTAGACCTAATTAGAAAGAGTAGACCTAATTAAAAAGAGTAGACCTAATTAGACTGTGTAAACCTGATTAGTAAGAGCAGACCTAATTAGAAAGTGTAAACCTAATTAGAAAGAGTAGACCTAATTAGAAAGAGTAGACCTAATTAGAAAAAGTAGACCTAATTAGAAAGAGTAGACCTAATTAGACTGTGTAAACCTAATTAGAAAGAGTAGACCTAATTAGAAAGAGTAGACCTAATTAGACTGTGTAAACCTAATTAGAAAGGGCAGACCTAATTGGACAGAGCAGAGCTAATTTAGACAGAGAGCAGAGCTAATTAGACAGAGTAAACTTAATTAGACAGAGTAAACCTAATTAGACAGAGTAAACCTAATTAGACAGAGAGTAGACTTAATTCGATAGACAGTAGACGTTGGACATAAATTAGATTCAATTATGAAGAGCGTTGACCTAATTGTGAAATAAGACTTACACCTGAAGACAGTGTTTCCAGTAGAGAGTCAGAGTGTAGCAGCCTCCTATTGGTCCTGAAGCACTGTGTGTGCACACTGTACATGCATTCAATTGCAGGCTACGGCTGTTCCGTAGATTTTTACGCGCTGGGCCTGGTGCTGTACGAACTGCTCAGGCAGGAGTGCTTCTGCGAACAGGAGGACGTTTTTGATGCCGACGGCCGCGTGGACTGGGGCCTGCTGCCCGAGGCGCTGGCCGCTGAGGAGCATCGGCGCCGGCTCACTCAGCGGCTGCTGGGTGAGGATCAGACTGCATCGGTTGAAACATCTGCGGTTTTGGGATGTGGGATTTCTGTATGAGGATAGCCTATGGAATTCTTTGGGATATCTATGCTATTTTTACATATTATCTGTATGGGATCTCTATATAGGATCTCTATATGGCATCTCTATATGGGATCTTTATGGGATATCTATATGGGATCTTTATGTGGGATCTCTATGTGGGATATCTACATGTATATGGGATCTCTACCGGTATATTGAATCTCTACGTATATACGATATCTATGGGATATCTGTATAGGATCTGCATGTGGTCTATATATGGATATCTAAAAGATATCTATATGGAAACTCTGTAATCCCTACATAGGATATCATTTAGCTTTCTCCGCCCCCATCGATCAGACGCCCAAGCGATCAGCGGACAGGCTCCGTCAACGTCCGCCGCCAAAATGGCCGCCGCCGCCGCGCCGCCGCCGGTGAAGCGGCCGGTGCCGTCGCCTGAGGCGCGCGACTTCGTCGAAGACTGCCTGCTGTGCGAGCCGGGCTGCCGGCCGGACCGCCGCACCGCCAGGTTCTACGCCTGGTTCAGCGGCATCGACTTCGACCGGCTGTACAATCGGACCCTTGACCTGCCCTGGCGACCGCCTGTGGGCACCTCAGTGTCCTACCAGCCCGACATTGATGAGGAATATCCCATCGCTAAGGTGCTGGAGCGAAAACCCGTGCCGCCCGAGTTCCAGCCCTATCAGCACCTGTTCTAGCCCTAATACATTTTTAACACAATTATATGTTCGTGTATATGCCAGATCCAGGCCACCTACCCTGTGACTGTGAAGACTCAAACGAAACTTCATCAGTATCTAGAGAGAGGGGATCAGCGATCTAGAGAGAGGGGATCAGCGATCTAGAGAGAGGGGATCAGCGATCTAGAGAGAGGGGATCAGCGATCTAGAGAGAGGGGATCAGCGATCTAGAGAGAGGGGGTCAGCAATCTAGAGAGAGGGGATCAGCGATCTAGAGAGAGGGGATCAGCGATCTAGAGAGAGGGGGTCAGCAATCTAGAGAGAGGGGATCAGCGATCTAGAGAGAGGGATCAGCGATCTAGAGAGAGGGGATCAGCGATCTAGAGAGAGGGATCAGCGATCTAGAGAGAGGGGATCAGCGATCTAGAGAGAGGGATCAGCGATCTAGAGAGAGGGGATCAGCGATCTAGAGAGAGGGATCAGCGATCTAGAGAGAGGGGATCAGCGATCTAGAGAGAGGGGATCAGCGATCTAGAGAGAGGGGATCAGCGATCTAGAAGGAGGGGATGAGCGATCTAGAGAGAGGGGATCAGCGATCTAGAAGAGGGGATGAGCGATCTAGAGAGGAGTGAAGAGCGATGTAGAGAGTAATACTTCTATTTTAATTTCTCTACTTTAGCTTAACCCTAGTAATGGTGGAAGTAGTTTAAAATTATTTTAGAATCTATAACTATTTTGAAGAACTTTTAATTTTTGTTAAGTAGTTTTTTGTCAGAAATACAACAACAAAAATTATATAATCAAATAAACGCTTGCTTAATAGCTGGGATAGTTATTTAAATTAGGCAAAAATTTAAAACGTGTCTTGTCTTGCTAATTTACCACACTTTATGCCTATTTTGCATCTTATTACTATAAGTAGTGCTTGGCTGCAGTATTTAAGTTTCTGCCGCAAAATCAAAAGTTTTTTGGATGCGGCAGAAACCGTGAAACCAGCGCGCTTCCGAGTCACTTCTTGGCTAATTAAAATTACCTAGCATAGATAATACTACTGGTGGATATTGGTTTAAGTAGTATATTTTATCGTTTTATGTTTTTATTTAGAAATTGCTGTGCGATTCTATATTTCGACGTGTGATCAGCCCTTCCGTTCTTATAATGCTTTTAGTCATTTGTGTTTACAATATTGTCTCTCACGTGCTGTATGCTCCGAAACGGTGTGTCCTATCCCATTGGCATCCCATTGTTATAGGTGTATTACACTCATTAGTGATAACCAGTAGAACTATGGGCTTTGTAAGCTTATGTAATAATTCTAGTGTTAGGTAACCGGAATTTTAATAGATAATTTATACCATTGCATTCTATTTAGACCGTTTTTTGTTTATTTAAAGCAGGCGCCTTAGCGGAAAGTCTGAATCACGTGAACATAGTGAGCTTGGGTTTTGTGGTGGATACAACCGTAGACAAAAGTTGTACTTTTGCTTTCTACAAGCAGACCCATTAAATTCGCATCTGTTTGAAGCTGCACTGCACTAAATCCTGTGCTCTCTCATTGGCTGAGCTAGATTGGCCCTGCCCACTAGGCTGTCTCCTTACTGCTCTCTCATTGGCTGAGCTAGATTGGCCCTGCCCACTAGGCTGTCTCCTTACTGCTCTCTCATTGGCTGAGCTAGATTGGCCCTGCCCACTAGGCTGTCTCCTTACTGCTCTCTCATTGGCTGAGCTAGATTAGGCCAGCCCCCTATGCTGAGTTTCGTCCGTCTTGCCTTCACTTGTGTACATTGATTTTAATGCTTTTTGTTCTTTCTTAACCCCATATGGTCCTGAGGCTGTTAACCCGGAGGAAGGAAAGGAAATTCTTTGTCTGCCACATTGAACTTACTGTGCAAACAAACTACTGAAAAGAGTAGATGCTCTTCATCCTTAAGTTAAAAGTTGCATATCTAGTTATTTTAGTATCTGCAGTGCTGTGCGACTTAAGCATGTTATTCTGACTTTCTGTATGAAACACAAGACGGAAAACAGAATGTAAAGATGGTATAAATTTAATAGAATTAGTAAACCTGTGAATGGATATACTAGACACATGTGGATACATAATCCCGCTTAAATCCTGTTTACGTGTAGCCAATGTGTTTATTTATATATAGTAGCCATTTTGTGTTTCGCAACAATAGCTGTGCTATGCATAGCCGAATGTCGTACACTCACT
>NIVC01001361.1:192500-210000 GCA_002269645.1 Macrostomum lignano
GATAGACTGTGGAATCAGTGGGATAGACTGTGGAATCAGTGGGATAGACTGTGGAATCAGTGGGATAGACTGTGGAATCAGTGGGATAGACTGTGGAATCAGTGGGATAGACTGTGGAATCAGTGGGATAGACCATGCAATCAGTGGGATAGATCATGGAATCAGTGGGATAGACTGTGGAATCAGTGGGATAGACTGTGGAATCAGTGGGATAGACTGTGGAATCAGTGGGATAGACCATGGAATCAGTGGGATAGACTGTGGAATCAGTGGGATAGACTGTGGAATCAGTGGGATAGACCATGGAATCAGTGGTTTTGATAAACGCGCAGTCTGTTTGCATTAATTAAGCTGATCCGCCCTTCCTGTCAGCCACCAAGAGTGTCAATGGAAGGCACTGGCAGCAGGCAGCAGCGACATCCAGATCAGCAGATCTATCGACCGCCGCCAATCAGTCGCAGCGACCGTGTTGATAGCGGCAGCGGCGGCGGCGGCGGCGGCGGCGGTGGAGGCAGAGGAGGCGGCGGAGGAGGCAGTGGCAGGACGGAAGGCGCCGCCGCAAGTGCGGCAGACGCGGACGCTGTCGGCAAGGCTGCCGCGCTGTCAGCTGGTGGCGGGCGCACTTTTTATAACAAAAGCCGTCGCAAGGGCGGGCACAGCGCTGGCCAGTCTCAGCAGCAGCAGCAGCAACAGCAACAACCGCCGCAACAGAAAAAGCAGCAGAAACAGCCCAATCCTCAAGCGCAGCAACAACCGAAGCAGCAGCAGCAGCAACAGGCAGTAAAAAAGCAGCCATCGCCGCAAGATCCGCAGCTTCAGGCTGGCAATACTGCTGGCGAAGGCGGGGGCGGAGGCAGGGGCGGAAGCGGGGGCGGAGGTCGGAGAAGAAACCGGCGCAGCGGAAATAAGCTGCAAAAGCAGCAACAGCAACAGCCGCATCAGAAGAAGCAGTTTCAAACAGTTGGCGATGCCGATGCGGTTGTCGAATTTTTTGCCGACGACGAGATGTGGGAACCGCAGGAGGCTGACCAGCATCCGCCACTGCCTCATCAGCCGCCGCCTCCGCCTCCGCCTCCGCTGCCGCAGCCGCAGCCCAGTTACAATTACCGGCCCAGGGGCGGAGGCGCCGGCGGCGGTTCAGGCAGGCGGGAGAAGCGCTGCTCCGAGTCCTCGCGCGGCGGCGGCGGTCGCGGCGGCTTCTCGGACAGCTTCTCCGAGGCCGAGTTCGACCGGGGTGAGGTGCTCCGACCGGACGCTCGTCTGTACGACCCGGCCAAGGATCCCGTGGTTGCCCTGCCGTCGCCTCGCATGCCTCAGCAGCAGCAGCAGCCGCCGCAGTCTGTGTTGAATCCAGGCCAGGACCCGATGGGCCCGCAGCATCTTCATCAACAGCCGGATGCGGAATCCGGTGCCGGTGGTCAGCTTCAACAGCAGCAGCAGCAGCCGCACACTGGCGGTCTCATTCGTTTGCCCGAGACTCTGCGGCGCGACGCCATGCACCGAGGGCCCAAAGATGGGCGCCAGGTGAGTTAATGCTTGTACTATAGGAAAATAGTACATCTATTCAAGTTAAATTTGCTTAAAAACATTTTGATCATTATCACCTTCTTTAAAGAAAATATAATTTGTCCATTCTTAAGTACCTAGTGGGATCAGGATTCGAACCCCCGACCTTTCGGTCGTGAGTCCGATTCTCTAACCACTAGGCTACAACCCCACAATGCCCTCACAAATCCTAAGCACAATGTAGTTGAGGATGTTGAGCACGAAAGTTAATCAGTTATAACATCGAATTACAGAAAGTGCGTTTGTTGGATGTGCGGAAAATGTTCCACCATAGGGAACATATCTCCAACTCTCATCGATCTAGTAATAACTGATTTTTCATTGCCTCAACAGTGATTTAGCTGTGTAAAATATCAACCATAAGCGTTAAATGAGACTTAATTAACCTGACCTGAAGAATTATAAAATTTTCAACTATGCCTTAATCAACAAGCAACAATTAAAATGTTTTACTGACACAAACAACATGCAATGCTTGCTATAAATACAAGATCCGAAAATGTTCGGAGCTCTCAGATGCTCGGACACGAATCCGGTTTTTACTACCGCATGTTACTACGTCCTCGAGCATGTACCACAACAATCGCTTGCTATAAAGTCTGAGTCTGCATACCATTGTGCCACAATGAAGGTTAACGAATAATATTCACATGGTAAGAAGGTGGCCATGTGTGACTTCAAAAGCGTCCTCCATCACATACACTTGCGCCAAGATCAACTACGCAATCCGAAGATCGGCATAGTAGGAAAATCTTCGGAATTGTAATTGAACAAAACTATGCATATCTTGCCAGTATAGTCCGGATCAAAAACACCTCCACCGATAAAGATGCCGCGTAGAGCTAGGCTAGATCGGCCTGCTATCCTCCCGTATGTACCCGCTGGTATTCGAACTTTAAGATGCCCGTTCGAATACCAGCGGGATTCGTAGGCTGGTATGATGCCCTCTGTAGCCGAAGACAAATCATACCCAGTTGATCCGACAGTTTGACGGATTGGAATCATCCCCAAACCAAGCACAAGCTCGATCAAAGTTTTCGATCAAATGTCGTAGACTGCTCTGTCTCTGACTAATCGGTAGATGTTGCACTTGATCCATGTCACCAATTATTGTAGCTGAAAGTGATTTAAAAAAGTAAAAGTTTCTCCTAGAACATGAACGTTAGCAACTACATCATCTACGTCTACAAACACAAGTTTTTTTGCATTTTGAGAAAGAATACCAATATAGCTATAAAACTTACACTCTCAAAAATTGAACACAAAAAGGTACTAAAATTACATACAATTTAAATGAATGTACACCAAATGTATGAATGAAATCGACAAGAAAAATCATCCTACTAGCATTACACACCATAAAAAATAAGTAAATAGGTTGCTTTATACAAGAGAGAGAGAGCATTTTTTGCATAGTATTGTTAATCATCCAAACGCCAATGTAAAAAGGCAACGAATCTGTTGGAGTTGTCCAGGAACGCTTATTATAAAAAAAGCTCATACAAAAGCTCATCAAAAATACTTTCTGCTTTCGAGAACGAATGCACTGCATGCGCGAAAACACAAGTTGTCGCTGGTTTAGAACTCTAAAATAAAATCAAGTAAATAAAACTGCTTGCACCCTTGTCTTGTTAATCGGATTGGACCGGATCGGAAACACCGGAGACTAGTTTGCACCCTTGTCTTGTTAATCGGATTGGACCGGATCGGACACACCGGAGACTAGTTTGCACCCTTGTCTTGTTAATCGGATTGGACCGGATCGGACACACCGGATACTAGTTTGCACCCTTGTCTTGTTAATCGGATTGGACCGGATCGGACACACCGGAGACTAGTTTGCACCCTTGTCTTGTTAATCGGATTGGACCGGATCGGACACACCGGAGACTAGTTTGCACCCTTGTCTTGTTAATCGGATTGGACCGGATCGGACACACCGGAGACTAGTTTGCACCCTTGTCTTGTTAATCAGATTGGACCGGATCGGACACACCGGAGACTAGTTTGCACCCTTGTCTTGTTAATCGGATTGGACCGGATCGGACACACCGGAGACTAGTTTGCACCCTTGTCTTGTTAATCGGATTGGACCGGATCGGACACCGGAGACTAGTTTGCACCCTTGTCTTGTTAATCGGATTGGACCGGATCGGACACACCGGAGACTAGTTTGCACCCTTGTCTTGTTAATCGGATTGGACCGGATCGGACACACCGGAGACTAGTTTGCACCCTTGTCTTGTTAATCGGATTGGACCGGATCGGACACACCGGAGACTAGTTTGCACCCTTGTCTTGTTAATCGGATTGGACCGGATCGGACACACCGGAGACTAGTTTGCACCCTTGTCTTGTTAATCGGATTGGACCGGATCGGACACCGGAGACTAGTTTGCACCCTTGTCTTGTTAATCGGATTGGACCGGATCGGACACACCGGAGACTAGTTTGCACCCTTGTCTTGTTAATCGGATTGGACCGGATCGGACACACCGGAGACTAGTTTGCACCCTTGTCTTGTTAATCGGATTGGACCGGATCGGACACACCGGAGACTAGTTTGCACCCTTGTCTTGTTAATCGGATTGGACCGGATCGGACACACCGGAGACTAGTTTGCACCCTTGTCTTGTTAATCGGATTGGACCGGATCGGACACACCGGAGACTAGTTTGCACCCTTGTCTTGTTAATCGGATTGGACCGGATCGGATTCGATACTTGGATACTTGGACATTTCAATGCTTGGATGTTAAATTACGCAATTTTGTTTTAAAAGAGCTGCCAAAATATATGTAAACTGGCTAATTTTATTAACTTGTGTAAAAATCGTGTTTGTATCGAATTGAAATATAATACTGCTTTAAAAGAAGTTAATTTGAATGCGTAAAGTTATACGCAAATATCAGGTTTATATGTCTGAAGTGGTGTGTCTAATTAAGCCACTATTCATTTCGTAAAACTAAGTCTGCGTGCACATGGAATTTCAGACTTTGCCATTTTTCTGGGCCTGTACTTGCTATGTATTTCACCATAAGGAAATCGGGTTGTGTCATATTTTCCTATACTAATTATGCTGACTAAATTTCTTTTGACTTTTCTGTCTGTCTGTCTGTTTGTCTGTCTGTTTGTCTGTCTGTCTGTCTGTCTCTCTGTCTGTCTGTCTGTCTGTTTGTCTGTCTGTTTGTCTGTCTGTCTGTCTGTCTGTCTGTCTGTCTGTCTGTCTGTCTGTCTCTCTGTCTGTCTGTCTGTCTGTCTCTCTGTCTGTCTGTCTGTCTGTCTGTCTGTCTGTCTGTCTGTCCCCGGTTGAAAAAAATACTGGATTAGCCCATTGAAATTGGCCCGCTCATCGGCCACTTCGTGTCAGAAAAGCCCGCTCTAAAAGCCCGCTCATTTTTCCAAATCAACGAGTCTCTCAAATCGGCCCGTTCCACGGCCCGCTTCTGGGCCCGCTGGCTGGCCCGCTCACTGGCCCGTTCTAAACCGGCCCGCTGGCTGGCCCGTTGTTTGGCCCGCTGGCTGGCCCGTTGGTTGGCCCGCTCACTGGCCCACTCATTGACCCGTTCTAAACCGGCCTGCTGGCTGGCCCGCTGATTGGCCCCCTCATTGGCCCGTTCTAAACCGGCCCGCTGGTTGGCCCGTTGGTTGGCCCGCTGATTGGCCCGTTCTTAACCGGCCCGCTGGTTGGCCCGTTGGTTGGCCCGCTCATTGGCCCACTCATTGACCCGTTGTAAACCGGCCTGCTGGCTGGCCCGCTCATTGGCCCGTTCTAAACCAGCCCGCTCATTGGCCCGTTCTAAACCGGCCCGCTCTTTGGCCCGTTCTAAACCGGCCCGCTGGCTGGCCCGTTGGTTGGCCCGCTGGTTGGCCCGTTCTAAACCGGCCCGCTGGTTGGCCCGTTGGTTGGCCCGCTGGCTGGCCCGCTCACTGGCCCGTTCTAAACCGGCCCGCTGGCTGGCCCGTTGTTTGGCCCGCTGGCTGGCCCGTTGGTTGGCCTGCTCACTGGCCCACTCATTGACCCGTTCTAAACCGGCCTGCTGGCTGGCCCGCTGATTGGCCCCCTCATTGGCCCGTTCTAAACCGGCCCGCTGGTTGGCCCGTTGGTTGGCCCGCTGATTGGCCCGTTCTTAACCGGCCCGCTGGTTGGCCCGTTGGTTGGCCCGCTCATTGGCCCACTCATTGACCCGTTGTAAACCGGCCTGCTGGCTGGCCCGCTCATTGGCCCGTTCTAAACCAGCCCGCTCATTGGCCCGTTCTAAACCGGCCCGCTGGTTGGCCCGTTCTAAACCGGCCCTCTGGTTGGCCCGCTGAACGAACAAAAAAAATAAGTAAAGAAGCAAAATAAGCATGAGATTTCTAAGTCAGACCGATGAGCCGTACAATTAGCTTTTTTATAAAAACCGGGAACATACATCATCGGATCTGGTAAAAACAAAGAGATGTTAAGGTTAAAATTGAATACTAGTATTTTTTCATGGTGGCACGAATAGCTAAAAGAGCTAATATAGCTAATAGAGCTAAAAGAGCTAATATATAAAAGAGCAACCCTAGCCGGCACTGTTCAATTAACTGTCTGATTTGCAATTTAAAGTCGGTGGTATAAAACTTGGATACGCCGGCCGGCGACAGTTCCTTGTTACAATAAGTGCAATTTTCACGGTTCTGAGCCTGTGCTGACGTGACCTCAGCACTACAGGAGGAACAGAACAGTCGGGGTGGCGATGTAAAGTCGTTCGCGAATGCCTGGACTGTTTTCCGTAGTAAATATACACTACCAGGCAGGTTGCTACCGACTGGCACAGCTGCATGGAAGAGGCGAAGCAGGTCAGCTATGCCTTTCCTTGGCAGAGACTGGCGCTCGCTGAACAAATGCACATAGGCCGCAAACGAATCGTAGGTCAACGGAGAGTCTAGGAAAAGTGCGGCTCCATTTCTCCTACGCGGCTGCATATCCATAGCTTCTGGGTTATGGGTGGCTCCATTGCCAACACACGGTACATCCTCATCCTCTGGTGGGCGGTCATCTTCAGTGAAGTCCTCACAATCGTCGCACTGCTCGATGGCGTCCAACGCCATTGGAGCGCCACTCCAATAGTCGTCATCTGGAGCTTCTTCGCCTGGTTCCTCAACGATAGATCTAGAAGATACGTCCTCATCGTCGTTGTCTGAATACTGCGAGCCGGTAGGCTCGACGACCATGGGAGTCTGGACGCCACTGCTACATCCACCTGTTGCCAATGCTGGCTGCCAGCTGCTGCCAACACTGGCTACACTGTTGCTTGTTTGCGCGTCATGAGTGGTTGGTACGTCATGAGTGGTCCGAGTTGCAGTTAGTAAATGGCTCACTGAAGCTTCTGCTCGTGTCGGACGGGCTGTCGCCGCAACTGTCTGTCTGAGTGATTCTTTGAGTCGACTGAAGCGCCGTGCGATGGCAACTGACTTCTTGTCGAGCTCTTTTAGTCGTTCAAGTGACTGAAAATGAAGAAATTGAATACCTGTGTGACTAGGAGAGAATCCGTACTAAAATTGTTAATTAACAAATACCATCATTCTACTATCAGTTTAAATCAGTTTGCTATCTTAGCCCAAGAGCCAACAAAGGGCGAAGCAATGGTTTCACACTAAACTGGGTGATATCTGAAGTACATACGTCACAACGTAGCGCGATATACAAATTGCTGTGGGCGTATAAGGCGATAAAAATAAATAAAATTGACACACTCATTGTACATGTCATCATGAAATTTTGTATGCACAGTTTATTGGACAGCATTAGTGCTCTACAAATCAAATAATTGCCCGAGCGCCAAGACACCGCAAAAGTTTACACGTACAAGTTTATACACCATTTGATAAGATTATCACGTTCACAACAAGTCAGCGGGCCGGTTTAGAACGGACCATTGAGCGGGCCAACCAGCGGGCCAACCAGCGGGCCGGTTTAGAACGGGCCAACCAGCGGGCCAACCAGCGGGCCAACCAGCGGGCCGGTTTAGAACGGGCCAACCAGCGGGCCAACCAGCGGGCCAACTAGTGGGCCGAGCAGCGGGCCGGTTTAGATCGGGCCAGTGAGCGGGCCAACCAGCGGGCCGTGCAGCGGGCCGGTTTAGAACGGACCATTGAGCGGGCCAACCAGCGGGCCAACCAGCGGGCCAACCAGCGGGCCGGTTTAGAACGGGCCAGTGAGCGGGCCAACCAGCGGGCCAACCAGCGGGCCGGTTTAGAACGGGCCAACCAGCGGGCCAGTGAGCGGGCCAACTAGTGGGCCGAGCAGCTGGCCGGTTTAGAACGGGCCATTGAGCGGGCCAACCAACGGGCCAACCAGCGGGCCGGTTTAGAACGGGCCAATCAGCGGGCCAACCAGTGGGCCGCGCAGCGGGCCGGTTTAGAACGGGCCAGTGAGCGGGCCAACCAGCGGGCTAATCAGCGGGCCGATCTGCGGATCGGTTTCGAGCGGGCCATTAGCGGGCTAATCAGCGGGCTTCAGAGCAGGCCGAGTTTCAGCGGGCCAATTTGTTGTAAAAGGCCTGTAATACGGGCCGATTCGCTTCGGCCCGCTAATGGCCCGCTCAAAAGCCCACTGAGGCCCGCTAAGTTTTTCAACCGGGGTCAGAGTGTCTGCCTGTCTGTCTGTCTATCTGTCTGTCTGTCTCTCTGTCTGTCTGTCTGTCTGTCTGTCTGTCTGTCTGTCTGTCTGTCTCTCTGTCTGTCTGTCTGTCTGTCTGTCATTGCTATCGGCCACCCCTTCCGCACACGCCCAGGTCCCCATAGTGGTAGTGCGGCCACAGTCGCATCACGCGCAGCCGCAGCCGGCCATGCAGTCAGAGGAGTCCCAAGCCGCAGCCGAGCACATTGAGCAGGTTTGCCAGCTGGACTCCGAGCTGGATAGGCTGGTCCAGCAGTGGGCTCCCAGCATGGACCCGCAGGTGTGGTGGGGCCTGGTCCAACGCCCCCGGCTCGACCTGCTGCACAGGTGCGCCGACGCCCTGCGGGCAGGTGCCGGCTGGCAGGAATCGAACTCAGGCCCGCAGCCGGCCCTAGACCAGAGAATGTGGCGCTCAGGGTTTCACGCCATTGTTGAACAGCTACGCCAGATGTCCGGGCCGGATCAGCCGGAGAGACTGGCCGAGCGTGGCCGGGAACTGGCGCTGGACATGATCGAGTCTGGCTGGCAATTTCTGCAACAACTTGCTGACCAGTTGGCCGCCGAGCACGAACTGCCGGTTGAGCTGCCGCTCCGCATCGGCTTCCTGCCGCCTGCGGTGAGGTGCACCCGCTGGCAGCGGCTCGGCCTGCTGCTCATCCAGCGGCTCTACCTCAACATTGGCGATTTGCTCCGCTACAGAGAGGTCTTCTCCGGTGGCGCCGACTATAGCGAAGCTAGAAGGTGAGCTGGGTGCTCCTGTGAATTATTCTACGAAATAAATGTATTTTAGTTTGAAAGTAAAATCGTTGAGTTCATTTTTCTAAGAATTTGTTTTCAATTTTATGAGTGTTAGTGTAAAAGATTCTTAGAATGAATTATCGTACGAGTGTTTCTAAGAAATGAATTGTTATCATGGGAATGTTTCTAAGAAATATCGTATGAAAATGTTTCTAAGAAATATCGTATGGAAATGTTTCTAAGAAATATCGTATGGAAATGTTTCTAAGAAATATCGTATGAAAATGTTTCTAAGAAATATCGTATGGAAATGTTTCTAAGAAATATCGTATGGAAATGTTTCTAAGAAATATCGTATGGAAATGTTTCTAAGAAATATCGTGTGAAAATGTTTCTAAGAAATATCGTATGGAAATGTTTCTAAGAAATATCGTGTGGAAATGTTTCCAAGAAATATCGTATGAAAATGTTTCTAAGAAATATCGTATGGAAATGTTTCTAAGAAATATTTATTATCGTAGGAATGTTTTAAGAAGTATAATTGTAAAAAAATTATAAGAAAAATCTTAGAAATGTTTCTAAGCCAATTTTGTGAGTGTCCCTTGGCAACGCTCAGGTGAATGATTCAAGGTAATCCCATATACTAAAAATTGATTCTAGAAATGATTATTTCTCTTCTTCTTCAACTCTCTTCCCTCTTCAACCCTCTTCAACTTACCCAGCTGGTACTTGAAGGCTGTAGCGCTGGAGCCCAAGAATGGTCGGACCTACCATCAGCTGGCTGTGCTGGCTAATGCAACAGTGAGTTTTCTTTAATTCATTGACTTTTTTTGAGTTCCAATTATGCCATAAAGTCATCACTTTAGATGACTTTCTATGAGATCAATCAATTAGAATTTGAATCTTCTTTATGCTAAGAATTTTCATCCGCTAATCAATAATCGCTTCCCTTGAAAGAGTCGCGGAACTGCCCTGTCCCTGAGAGGAATTAAGTTCTCACCTTAAGAATTTTCATACCTGAACTATCACCTCACCTGAAGAATCGCCCCACCTGAAGCACCGCCCCAACTGAAGCACCGCCCCAACTGAAGCACCGCCTCATCTGAAGCACCGCCCTACCTGAAGAACTCCCTCCCCTACCCGAAGAATCGCCCCACCTGAAGAACCGCTCCACCTGAAGAACCGCCCCACCTGAAGAACCGCCCCACCTGAAGAACCGCCCCACCTGAAGAACCGCCCCACCTGAAGAACCGCCCCACCTGAAGCACCGCCCCACCTGAAGAACCCCCCCACCGCCGCCCCGGCAGAAGCGCCGGCTAGACGCGGTGTACTACTACATGCGGTCGCTGGCCGCCAGCCACCCGGTGGACCTGTCCCGCCAGTACCTGGCCCAGCTATTTGAAGAGGCCAGACGCCGCGCCGAGGCGGCCTGGCGGCAGAGAGAAGCGGAGCGCAGCAAGCGTCAGCGGGCGAAGAACGCCGGCTCTTCCGGGCCGTCGCTCAGCAGCGGCGGCCTCCGGGCGCTTCAACAGCCGAACCGGCGCTGCCGCGTCGAAGTCTGGGTGCCGGTGTCCGGCGCCGGCCGCCAGCTCAGCTCCGGCCTGCTCAACTCTGACGAAGAGGACGTCGAACAAGAGGAGGACCTGGACCAGCTGTCCTTCATTGAGATCAATACGGCATTCACGGCCAGCTACCTGCACTGCCACGGCAAGCTGTTCACCCGCATCGGCATGGAGAGCTTCCAGGAGGCCTGCTCGCAGACTCTGCTTGAGCTGGCAGCCTGGCTGCGCCACGAGCCGCCGGCTGAGCGGCTGCTTCAACTGGCGGCCGGCTGCGTGTTCTCCGCAAGCTGGGCCGCCCGCCAGGGACCGCCGGGAGCGGCCCAGTACAGATCTGTGCAGTTGGAGAGCGCCGTTCGGCTGGCGCTGGACTTTGCCGCCGTGCTGGCTAGGCACTGCCGGCACCTGCTGGCTGTGAGTTTGCACCGGGGTCACGGCCTGTCACACAGCCTGTCACACAGATTACTGCAATCTATCACACAGCCTGTCACACAGATTACTGCAATCTATCACACAGATTACTCTAATCTATCACACAGCCTGTCACACAGATTACTGCAATCTATCACACAGCCTGTCACACAGATTACTGCAATCTATCACACAGCCTGTCACACAGACTACTGCAATCTATCACACAGCCTGTCACACAGATTACTCCAATCTATCACACAGCCTGTCACACGCCCTGTCACACAGCCCGTCACAAGGCATGCCTGGTGGAAATTCTAATTAAGCCAATAGTTCAGCAAATTAGAATCGAATCGGACTGGTATCGCAGCCCAATAAGGATACTATGAGTAGGCATCTATGCGCGCATCTGTTGTTAAATACGTTACCCACCGCCGCCCTTCCCCCCAACCGGCAGGAACACGTCAAGCACGGCGGCTGCCTTCCCCTGCCGGAGCCCACCCGGGCGCTGCTGTCCTCGCTGAAGCTGCTGCTGGACTGGATGGAGGTGTCCCCGGAGGCGTGGAACCCGCCGCCGTTGCAGCGTGACCCGCACCTGCAGCCTCAGCTGGACGTCTGGGAGGACCTGGCCAGCCTGTTCACCGACTGCGCTCGATTCTCCAACCGGCCGGAGGTTCGCCGCCAGCTGTTGGACTTTGAGGAGTCCAAGAAGCCGCCGATCTCGCCGCCGGGCAGCTGCCGGCTGCACGTGATCCTTCAGGAGGACGTCTTCGCCAACGGCTTCACCCCCATGCTCAACCGGACCCCCATTTTTTACGTCGCCAAGCAGGCGCCGGCGGAGCTGTCGGCGGTGACGGACGCGCCCGAAGCCTGGTCGGTGCGCGAACGCCTGCTGGAGGACTCGGTCAGGCTGGACGCCTGCGCCGTGTTCGCCGACTATCTGTGCGGCCTGGAGCCGCCCCTGCTCGGCTACAGCATGGAGGCCGGCGGTGCCTACTTCAGCCAGCAGCTCGACAAGCTGGCCTCCGAGCGGATGGAAGATTGCCAACAGCCGCAGCCGCAACCGCCGTCGCTGGAGTTTGCCGAGGCCGGCATCCAGGATGAGCCGGATGAATCCGGCGCCGCTTCGGCCGACGACGAGCTGGCCGCGTCGGCGGCTGCTGACGGCATTCGGGAGCTGCGTCTGCGCAAGCAGGAACTGCGACGGGCCCTGGACGAGCAGCAGGAGCGCCAGCGGGCTTATAAGGTAATTGGACTGTCTGTCACGTGATCTGCCTATCTGGCTAGACACTGTCACCTGATCATTTGTGTTAGTAGCCGTCACGTGGCCAGTCTCAGTAGCCGTCACGTGACAGTCTCAGTAGCCGTCACGTGGCCAGTCTCAGTAGCCGTCCCGTGACTAGTCTTAATAGCCGTCACGTGACCAGTCTCAGTAGCCGTCACGTGACAGTCTCAGTAGCCGTCACGTGGCCAGTCTCAGTAGCCGTCACGTGACTAGTCTTAATAGCCGTCACGTGACCAGTCTCAGTAGCCGTCACGTGACCAGTCTCAGTAGCCGTCACGTTACCATTCTTAGTAATCGTCACGTGACCAGGCTCAGTAGCCGTCACGTGACTAGTCTTAATAGCCGTCACGTGACCAGTCTCAGTAGCCGTCACGTGACCAGTCTCAGTAGCCGTCACGTTACCAGTCTCAGTAATCGTCACGTGACCAGTCTCAGTAGCCGTCACGTGACCAGTCTCAGTAATCGTCACGTGACCAGTCTCAGTAGCCGTCACGTGACCAGTCTCAGTAGCCGTCACGTGACTTGTCATCCCCTCAAATCAACCCCGCCTCCCCCCGCCTTCAGTCCGCCCTGGAGTCGTCCGGCCAGCGCTACATGGAGCTGGAGATTGTGCCGATCAACCTGCTGCCGGACACCAATTGCTACATTCACTACCTGGGCGAGATACGCAGCCTACTAGCCATGGGCAAGCACAATCTGATTCTGCCAATTGTAGTGCTCAACGAATTGGATCACCTGGCTAAGCACGGCGACTCGAGCGAGCACGCTGGCTACGTTGCCAGCCAGGCTCGAGCCGCGGTTGCTATGCTGGAGGAGGCATTCGAGTCCAAGGCAGGCGGAGCAGCCAGGCGCCGGGTCAAAGCGGTCACGGCCAAGGGCAGCACGTTGGACACCATCGCTTTCCGGTCCGAGGTGATCGGCCGGCCGGCTAAGAACGACGACCTCATTCTGTCCTGCTGCATGAACCACTGCCAGGACAAGGCTAGCGCCTTTATGCCTAAGGATAAGGGTGAGTGCGTCCCGTCTGCTGAGGGCTGACCGTCATGTGTCACGGACCTGGGGTTCCAGTCGGCTGGGAGTTGAAGGGTTGGATGAGGCTGGGAGATGAAGGGTTGGGTGAGGCTGGGAGATGAAGGGTTGGATGAGGCTGGGAGATGAAGGGTTCCAGTCGGCTGGGAAATGAAGGGTTGGATGAGGCTTGGAGATGAAGGGTTGGGTGAGGCTGGGAGATGAAGGGTTGGATGAGGCTGGGAGATGAAGGGTTCCAGTCGGCTGGGAAATGAAGGGTTGGATGAGGCTTGGAGATGAAGGGTTGGGTGAGGCTGGGAGATGAAGGGTTGGATGAGGCTGGGAGATGAAGGGTTGGGTGAGGCTGGGAGATGAAGGATTGGGTGAGGCTGAGAGATGAAGGGTTGGGTGAGGCTGAGAGATGAAGGGTTGGGTGAGGCTGGGAGATGGAGGGTTGGATGAGGCTGGGAGATGAAGGGTTGGGTGAGGCTGGGAGATGGAGGGTTGGGTGAGGCTGGGAGATGGAGGGTTGGGTGAGGCTGGGAGATGGAGGGTTGGATGAGGCTGGGAGATGAAGGGTTGGGTGAGGCTGGGAGATGAAGGGTTGGATGAGGCTGGGAGATGAAGGGTTGGGTGAGGCAGGGAGATGAAGGATTGGGTGAGGCTGAGAGATGAAGGGTTGGGTGAGGCTGAGAGATGAAGGGTTGGGTGAGGCTGGGAGATGGAGGGTTGGATGAGGCTGGGAGATGAAGGGTTGGGTGAGGCTGGGAGATGGAGGGTTGGGTGAGGCTGGGAGATGGAGGGTTGGGTGAGGCTGGGAGATGGAGGGTTGGATGAGGCTGGGAGATGAAGGGTTGGGTGAGGCTGGGAGATGAAGGGTTGGGTGAGGCTGGGAGATGAAGGGTTGGATGAGGCTGGGAGATGGAGGGTTGGATGAGGCTGGGAGATGGAGGGTTGGATGAGGCTGGGAGATGGAGGGTTGGATGAGGCTGGGAGATGGAGGGTTGGATGAGGCTGGGAGATGGAGGGTTGGATGAGGCTGGGAGATGAAGGGTTGGATGAGGCTGGGAGATGAAGGGTTGGATGAGGCTGGGAGATGAAGGGTTGGGTGAGGCTGGGAGATGAAGGGTTGGGTGAGGCTGGGAGATGAAGGGTTGGGTGAGGCTGGGAGATGGAGGGTTGGATGAGGCTGGGAGATGGAGGGTTGGATGAGGCTGGGAGATGGAGGGTTGGATGAGGCTGGGAGATGGAGGGTTGGATGAGGCTGAGAGAGGGAGGATTGGATGAGGCTGGGAGATGGAGGGTTGGATGAGGCTGAGAGAGGGAGGATTGGATGAGGCTGAGAGATGGAGGGTTGGATGAGGCTGGGAGATGGAGGGTTGGATGAGGCTGAGAGATGGAGGTTGGATGAGGCTGGGAGATGGAGGGTTGGATGAGGCTGAGAGATGGAGGGTTGGATGAGGCTGGGAGATGGAGGGTTGGATGAGGCTGAGAGATGGAGGGTTGGATGAGGCTGTGAGATAAAAGAGTTGGATGAGGCTGGAAGATAAATGTTTGGATGAGGCTGGGAGATGAAGACTTGGATGAGCCTAGGAGATGCAGGCTTTGATGAGGCTGGGAGATAAAGGGCCTCCAGACGAATGCAGCAAACTTATATAAATAGTATTTGCCCACCTACTCGTGCCCACAGACCAGCCCGTCAGGCTGCACAGGGACATTGTGCTGCTGACCAGCGACAGGAACCTCCGGCTGAAGGCCATCGGGTCGAACATTCCCGCAAAGACAGTGCCGGCCTTCTTCAAGTGGTCCGGCCTGCCCATGTGCCGGAATTGACCTTCAGCTGTCCATCAGCCGAGCGCAGGCTAGTCGCGTAATCTTTGAAAGTACAAAGTGTACTTACTATGCTAATATCTGATGTCACATCTGCCTATATAATTAGTTAAATAAGCACTTTCTCTCATTGTAAATTTATCTATGTATACGAGTTTTAATTTTCTTTTTGCCTTAATTTTTCAAATTTCCCTCCGACGCGATATTATTTATACTGCCCTAATGCATTGCAGTGCATTTTGTGTATAATATACTGAAAATATAATATAAAATAAACTGCTTGCGATGTGTATGAAGCATTCGTTTCGCGATTCCTGCACTCTCTTCAATTCCTACGAGTAATTAAATAAATGCTCTGGTTCTTTGCTCTTGCTGCCTTCCTTACTTCACTGGCCGCCTTCTAGAAGTAGCACCATTGACCTTTGTTTTGCTTTTGCTTTTAATGTAGACAGATATTTGCGCTACATCGGCAATCTACCAATCCTGGTACATAAGAATTAGATAACAACGCTACATATCGGCAATCTACCAATCCTGGTACATAAGAATTAGATAACAACGCTACATATCGGCAATCCACCAATCCTGGTACATAAGAATTGGATAACAACGCTACATATCGGCAATCTACCAATCCTGGTACATAAGAATTAGATAACAACGCTACATATCGGCAATCTACCAATCCTGGTACATAAGAATTAGATAACTACGCTACATATCGGCAATCCACCAATCCTGGTACATAGAAATTAGATAACTACGCTACATATCGGCAATCTACCAATCCTGGGGACATAAGAATTAGATAACTACGCTACACATCGGCAATCCACCAATCCTGGTACATAGAAATTAAATGACTACGCTACATATCGGCAATCTAATAATCCTGGTACATAAG
The DNA here is from genome assembly GCA_002269645.1 of Macrostomum lignano. Classification (NCBI taxonomy): domain Eukaryota; kingdom Metazoa; phylum Platyhelminthes; family Macrostomidae; genus Macrostomum; species Macrostomum lignano. The sequence goes on from NIVC01001361.1 coordinate 208,450, forward strand.
AATTAGATAACTACGCTACATATCGGCAATCTACCAATCCTGGTACATAAGAATTAGATAACTACGCTACATATCGGCAATGGATCGAATCTGCTAATGTAGAAAGATATTTTTACTCGTACGAGCTACCTCTACGCATCGAAAGATGGTCCTTGCTCTGGGTAGTGTAAAATTAGATGACTAGATGTACGCTACATATCGGCAATATCTGTTTATTTTATGTCGTCGTACATTTACGTGCAAGCAGATAGGTATCTACTTCTTCTACTAAATAGAAGACGGCATGTATCCAGCGCTTCTCTCTTCTATCCCCTTTCCCTGTCCCTCTGCTCTGCTCTGCTTCTGCCGGAAAGCTGCCGCATGAAGCTTGTATCGAGTCTGGAATTCGTTTTGAGCACTCTGTTCGATAACTGCACAACAGCTCTTCTTTCAACAGCAATTACCCTGACTCATCTTGACGCCACTTGAGCTGAAATCGACTAGAACTCGAATTAGCGCTACTAGAACTCGAATTAGCGCTACTAGAACCCGAATTAGCGCTACTAGAACTCGAATTAGCGCTACTAGAACTCGAATTAGCGCTACTAGAACTCGAATTAGCGCTACTAGAACTCGAATTAGCGCTACTAGAGCTCGAATTAGCGCTACTAGAACTCGAATTAGCGCTACTAGAACCCGAATTAGCGCTACTAGAACTCGAATTAGCGCTACTAGAACTCGAATTAGCGCTAGAATTAGAGCTAGAACTCAAATCAAATTTAAAAACTCAGAGAATTTGACACCAAAGTATTAGATTGTATTTTTGATGATCAGAAAGAATGTCAGGGATAGGGTCAGATTGTCAGACAGATTTTCAGCTAAACTGTGCGGCTTGGCAACAATTGAAGTATTTAATAAACAACATAGAAAATTTCAAAAACAAAGTTTTAAACAAAAATTTTCTGACCATTTTTTCGCTAGCTTTAATCTCAGCCTAATCGTTGTCTTTTTTGTCCTCCTTGTTGTTAAATCGGCTCAATTCTTCTCTTTCTCTGCGTTGCCCCGGATGGTCCCGCCAGCCTCGGCCTCGCATCGCGCCGAGTCCCGCCGCCGCTGCACGTACAGGTCCGGCTGCTCATCAAACTCAGCCGAGCACCAGAGGTCCAGGCTCTTCAGCCGGGCACCGCAGGCCGCGGTCGCTGCCGATGAGGAGCCGGGACTGCGCAAGCTGCGCCTGTAGCTGCCGTAGTGCGCAGCTGCCGAGGCCGCCGCCGTGCGGATTCGGTCGAAGCGGAGGCCGCCGGAGCTGCCGGGTGAGCCGCAGCCGGAGCCGCCCAAGCTCAGAGTGCGGCCGCGGCTGCCCGCCTGCTTCTGAGGCGTCTGCTGCCTCTGCTGCTGCTGATGTTGCTGCTGCCGCTGCTGCTGCAGGCGCTGCTGAAGGCCGGCTGGTGCAGAACAGGGATTGCCGTACAGTCTGTCTCCCTGTCTGTCTGTCTGTCTGTCTGTCTGTCTGTCTGTCTGTCTGCCTGTCTGCCTGCCTGCCTGTCTGTTTGTCTGTCTGTCTGTCTGTCT
>NIVC01001361.1:215000-270000 GCA_002269645.1 Macrostomum lignano
AAATTTTTATCAAAGTATGAAAGAAAATAGCAAATATTAAGCCGTTTTTTTCTCTAATCGAACATATATATATAGACATCACATTTTTAGTAGCAAATTAGTTCACGTATTGCTGTCAGCTTTCTTGCTTCATGTCGGAGATATCACAGCAGGAAATGAAACTGACACAGGAAACTCAATTCGGTGTTCTTTTTAATAACGCTTTCATTTTCCTCAGCAGAAGGGCTTCATGGTCCTGCTAAATCCGCCTATGTAATTTTTAATCAGCAGACTACAAGACTTCTTCAAGACCCTGACTGAGTGGCAAAGCAATCACTCTTACCTGCCTGTTCGTCTAGCCTGACACTCGAGCCGGGGCAAGCAGCACAGAAGCAGAAATCTTGCAATGAAAAAAAAAGATTTCTTTCTGCACCTACTCGCCCTGCGATAGAATCGAGAAGGATTGCGAGGGATTTAGTGGGCGGGTGGGCATCAGCTTATAGAATTTTTGGGAGAGGATTGACATGAGAGAGCACTGGACATTCGCGCCGACCAATCGCTTGTAGGGGAAGAGGATAGAGCTTAGCGTCTAATCTCAGCATCCCGATTTGTACCTGTCTCTTCTTTCCTAGGGGATTATGGGAAGATAATAAAAGATACTATAGAAGAAAGCAGGATTTCTCTGAGTCTGACTGAAGCCCGTCTGTGTGTCAAAACCTGAATAATCCCCCGCGGCCCAATGATAAGTCCGTCCATGTATTTCGTTGATGAAGCAGCTTAGCCCAGGTGCACAGGTGCCCTTCTAAAAGCATTTTTGTTTCTGCTTAGTGTTGAAGTGTTGGCGATGCATTCGTAGCAATTTTGTCTCTCAAATCTGTTATTGCTGGCTAGCCAATTTAATACACCGGCAAACTGTTCACAGAATCCCGATTTCTCCCTCTCTCCCTTCCCTACAGCGCCCCTTACCTACAGCGCCCTTATGGCAGTCCATTCCCTACGGCGCCCCCTTCCCTACGGCGCTCCATTCCCTACGGCGCTCTCTTCCCTACGGCGCTCCTTCCCTACGGCGCTTCATTCCCTACGGCGCTCTCTTCCCTACGGCGCCCCCTTCCTTACGGCGCTCCATTCCCTACGGCGCTCTCTTCCCTACGGCACTCTCTTCCCTACGGCGCCCCCTTCCTTACGGCGCTCCATTCCCTACGGCGCTCTCTTCCCTACGGCGCTCTCTTCCCTACGGCGCTCTCTTCCCTACGGTGTTCTCTCCCCTACGGTGTTCCCTTCCCTACGGCGCTCTCTTCCCTACGGCGCTCTCTTCCCTACGGCGCTCTCTTCCCTACGGCGCTCTCTTCCCTACGGCGCTCTCTTCCCTACGGCGCTTCATTCCCTACGGCGCTCTCTTCCCTACGGCGCCCCCTTCCCTACAGGCTACAGCCGGCACCCCTTCCCTACAGCCGGCGCCCCTTCCCTACAGCCGGCGCCCCTTCCCTACAGCCGGCGCCCCTTCCCTACAGCCGGCGCTCTTTTTCCAGAGTTCTGGCTCACTTAAACTCATTTAGCTGAATTTAAAATCCACTATCTATACGATCGAAAGTTTTGCTTTCGAGAAAGCATTAAAATTGTGCATTTTCAAAGTACTGATACCCTATAGTCATTGACCTTAATAACTAACTGCTCGAGTTCATTTCAGCTCGCGAACTTTATTGAGATAGAGCGCATTACAGTCCTTGTAGTGGTTCAACGAAGTGACCAAAAATTAGTTTTATCTTCTTACTTAATCTCCTTGGGCTTAATTACATGTAGGGATTCCAATCCCGGGATCCCGGGATCCCGGGATCCCGGGATTGGGGCCAAAAATCCGGGATTTGAATCCCGGGATTTTTTTGGGAATCGAATCCCGGGATTTCTAATCCCGGGATTGCAAAAGTCCGGGATCGGGATCCCGGGATTTCAAGGCCTTAATCCCGGGATTGGTCCGGGATTAGAACAACCTTTCAATGCCTAAATTAGATAATTTATAATCTAAACGTTTTTTTGAATAATAAAACATTTATTTGTTTTTGCTGTTTCTCAATGAAACGTTAAACATTTGCAAAGCTCCTGTCCTAATTGAGCCAAAAATTGTTAATGTGAACTGTAAATGATAGATAATTTTAACCTTTTTTTCGTTTTCTACCACGAGACGAGACTGAGGGCCTTCTCATATTGCTTGCTCTGGCTCCAGAACCAGAACCAATTTGTGAAGTATAACTTTTTGTCTCCATAACTAGAGGGAGATACGTGCTATAAAGTTTTTATCATTGAATGACAGTCGCCAAAAAGAAAGTGAAAAATCGTGCAAAGTGAGGCCGTTAAGGCAGTCAAATATTAACAGAGTTTAATAGTTATACTGCTGTTTTTTCTTGGAATTCCGAACCGATTCTGGTTCTGGAATTGGTAATATGAAAAGGCCCTGAGACTCTGAGAGTCGCGAGACCATGACTACTGCACGCGGCACGCCGCACAGTCCGTCTTAGGATTCCAATCCCGGGATCCCGGGATCCCGGGATTGGGGCCAAAAATCCGGGATTTGAATCCCGGGATTTTTTTGGGAATCGAATCCCGGGATTTTTAATCCCGGGATTGCAAAAGCACCGGGATTCCGGGATTTTGAATCCCGGGATTTCAACAGCATCGGGATTTCGGGACTATTAAATCCCGGGATTGTAAAATGTCGGGATTTTGGAATCCCTAATTACATGTATTCGTATCAGAATCAGTTATTCTTTTTCGCTTGGCAGAAAATAGAACTTTCTCTAGCCCCCATTCCCTTATCGTCAATGTACATTCACGGCAAAGGACGGCAATGTACGGTTTGTTACGAACTCTATGGGTGTGGGGGAGGGGTCTGTCCAAATGTACACCCTTCCTAACCAAATAGGAGAGAAGGACGAAGCCTGAAAGTGATATGGACAGAGGGTCGAGGACTCGGTTTTCGGCTTATTTCATTGCCCTTCACCAGCCCGCAGTCTTAAGACTAAGATAAGCGCAGCGCACTCCCGTCAAAGCTGTGTGCACTGTAACTAAAACTAAGTGGTGCTTATGCGTTCATCTTTAATTACAGGCAATCAAGCTGAAAAAAGCAATAATCAACAGTATGATAAAACGCCAAATCAATTTAGTTAGACTGGCGGCGGCACTAATTGAGCTATTATTAATATCGACGGTCTCTTTGATGTCTGCCACCGACGCCGCGACTTGCGTTGAGTGCCCGGCTGGCCGAGTGTGGAATCCTAACGAACCTGGCTGCACCAAATGTCCCCAGGGTCGCTGCACAGATGTCGGCCAGTGCGCCCGGTGTCCGCCTGGCACTAGCCAGGCCAAGCCTGGACAGAGGGACTGTCAGCCCTGTCCGGTGGGCATGCACCAGCCTGCGTCCGGCCAGGCCGGCTGCACAGCCTGTCCAGCAGGCGAGGAGGCGCCCAGCAGAGGCGCCATTAACTGTACCGAATGCCGGCCGGGTTTCAACAAATCCGAGTCCGGCGCACAGCTGTGCGGCGCCTGTCCGGCCGGGAGCTACTCGGACGAGTTGGCCAGTTTAGAGTGCCAAGTAAAATTGAGGACTGGTGGAAGAAGAATCGTATAGGGGAGAAATGGGAACAGTAGGGGGAGTAGTTGTAGTAGTAGGGGGAGAATGGTGAACCGTAGGGGAGAATGGGGAACCGCAGGGGAGAATGGGGAACCGTAGGGGGAGAATGGGGAACCGTAGGGGGAGAATGGGGAACCGTAGGGGGAGAATGGGGAACCGTAGGGGGAGAATGGGGAACCGTAGGGGAGAATGGGGAACCGTAGGGGGAGAATGGGGAACCGTAGGGGAGAATGGGAACCGTAGGGGAGAATGGGGAACCGTAGGGGGAGAATGGGGAACCGCAGGGGAGAATGGGGAACCGTAGGGGGAGAATGGGGAACCGCAGGGGAGAATGGGGAACCGTAGGGGGAGAATGGGGAACCGTAGGGGAGAATGGGAACCGTAGGGGGAGAATGGGGAACCGTAGGGGGAGAATGGGGAACCGTAGGGGGAGAATGGGGAACCGCAGGGGAGAATGGGGAACCGTAGGGGAGAATGGGGAACCGTAGGGGAGAATGGGAACCGTAGGGGAGAATGGGGAACCGTAGGGGAGAATGGGGAACCGTAGGGGAGAATGGGAACCGTAGGGGGAGAATGGGGAACCGTAGGGGAGAATGGGAACCGTAGGGGAGAATGGGGAACCGTAGGGGGAGAATGGGGAACCGTAGGGGAGAATGGGAACCGTAGGGGAGAATGGGGAACCGTAGGGGGAGAATGGGAACCGTAGGGGGAGAATGGGTAACCGTAGGGGGAGAATGGGGAACCGTAGGGGGAGAATGGGAAACCGTAGGGGGAGAATGGGGAACCGTAGGGGGAGAATGGGGAACCGTAGGGGGAGAATGGGGAACCGTAGGGGAGAATGGGGAACCGTAGGGGGAGAATGGGGAACCGTAGGGGAGAATGGGGAACCGTAGGGGGAGAATGGGGAACCGCAGGGGAGAATGGGGAACCGTAGGGGAGAATGGGGAACCGTAGGGGAGAATGGGAACCGTAGGGGGAGAATGGGGAACCGTAGGGGAGAATGGGGAACCGTAGGGGAGAATGGGGAACCGCAGGGGAGAATGGGGAACCGTAGGGGAGAATGGGGAACCGTAGGGGAGAATGGGAACCGTAGGGGAGAATGGAGAACCGTAGGGGGAGAATGGGGAACCGTAGGGGAGAATGGGAACCGTAGGGGGAGAATGGGGAACCGTAGGGGAGAATGGGAACCGTAGGGGAGAATGGGGAACCGTAGGGGGAGAATGGGGAACCGTAGGGGAGAATGGGAACCGTAGGGGGAGAATGGGGAACCGTAGGGGGAGAATGGGAACCGTAGGGGGAGAATGGGTAACCGTAGGGGAGAATGGGGAACCGTAGGGGGAGAATGGGGAACCGTAGGGGGAGAATGGGGAACCGTAGGGGGAGAATGGGGAACCGTAGGGGGAGAATGGGGAACCGTAGGGGAGAATGGGGAACCGTAGGCGAGAATGGGAACCGTAGGGGGAGAATGGGAACCGTAGGGGAGAGTGTCGAACCGTAGGGGAGAATGGGGAACAAACAGTGGGGGAGAATGGGGAACCGTGGGGGAGAATGGGGAACCGTAGGGGAGAATGGGGAACCGTAGGGGAGAATGGGGAACCGTAGGGGAGAATGGGAACCGTAGGGGGAGAATGGGAACCGTAGGGGGAGAATGGGGAACCGTTGGGGAGAATGGGAAACCGTAGGCGAGAATGGGAACCGTAGGGGGAGAATGGGAACCGTAGGGGAGAGTGTCGAACCGTAGGGGAGAATGGGGAACAAACAGTGGGGGAGAAGGGGAACCGTTGGGAAGATACTGATACATAAGATACATAGAATGAAGGGAAAACTATAGGTGCTTTAATGGGGCTGACAATATCGGGCAGGGGTACGCTTGTCCCACATTCAGATTACTTTCCTTACAAGCGATTGCAATAGTTCATATTGGGTATAAGGCAGGAGCAACTAACTGTAACATAGGTTAGTCTCATGCCTCGTCGTCTAATTAGCGCTCTTGAAAAACTTCCACAGCTCTGCCCATCAGGCCAGTTCAGCCACACGGCGGGTCAGTCGGCCTGCCAGCCCTGTCCGGCGGGCACCTTCGCTAACTGGACCGGCGCCAGCGCCTGTGTGGTCTGCCCAGCCGGGCGGGATCAGAAACACGAAGGCGGCCTTGACTGCCAGGCCTGCAGGCGCGGCTTCTACAAAGCCTACCCGGCTGTAGACGACTGCAAGCTGTGCCAGCCCGGCTATTACAATCGGGCCGAGGGCTCCCTGGGCTGCCTGGCCTGCCCGGCCGGCTACTACTGTCCCCGGCCCTGGGTGGACCCCGAGTCCTGTCCGGCCCTGTCCGTGTGTCCGGCAGGCAGCTACGAGCCAATTCAGTGCCGCGGTCCTTTCCTGGCCGCTGACAAGTCCAGCAACGCCTGCCAGGCGACCGCCAGTCTGTACGCGGTGCTGTCCGCCTCCGCTATCGTCTCCGTCATTGTCGGCCTCGCCGTTGCCGGCTACGTGCGCGCTTGGCGCCGGCGCCGGCGCCGTAGAGCCGGTCTTGTCGATGCTAGCGGCGCGGGTGCCGCCGATTTTTCCGACTCAATGACTGCGGCGGCGGCGTCGGCAACGGCCGGCAATGAGCGGATGCCGCTGATTAAAGGCGGAGATGGCGGGCCGGTGTACTCCGGTCTGTGATGGGGTGAGCGCCTCGGGCCTGTTCTGCGCATCACACTGGCTCCTGCTGCCTCTCCTCTCTCCCTCTCCCTCTCTCCCTCTCCCTCTCCCTCTCTCCCTCTCCCTGTCTCCCTCTCCCTCTCCCTCTCTTCCTCTCCCTCTCCCTCTCTCCCTCTCCCTCTCTCCCTCTCCCTCTCCCTCTCTCCCTCTCCCTCTCCCTCTCTCCCTCTCCCTCTCTCCCTCTCCCTCTCCCTCTCTCCCTCTCCCTCTCCCTCTCTCCCTCTCCCTCTCTCCTTCTCCCTCTCCCTCTCCCTCTCTCCCTCTCCCTCTCCCTCTCTCCCTCTCCATCTCTCCCTCTCCCCTTTCTCCCTCTCTCCCTCTCCCCTTTCTCCCTCTCTCCTTCTCTTCCTTTCTACCCTCCCTCCACTCTCTCGCCATCCGTCCTATCCCTCTTCGCCCATCCGTCCAGTCTCTCTCTCTCTCTCTCTCTCTCCACATCCGCCCAGTCCCTCTCCGTATCTGGTGTTGCACAAGCTGAAACAGGCACGAGAGGGGTTTCGGTGGCTAGGGTGTGAGGTTGGTGTGGAAATGAGGGGTTTTAGGGATAGGGTGTGAGGTGGGTGTGGAAATGAGGGGTTTTGGGGATAGGGTGTGAGGTGGGTGTGGAAATGAGGGGTTTTGGGGATAGGGTGTGAGGTGGGTGTGGAAATGAGGGGTTTCGGGCTAGGGTGTGAGGTGGGTGTGTAAATGAGGGGTTTCGGGATAGGGTGTGAGGTGGGTGTGGAAATGAGGGGTTTTGGGGATAGGGTGTGAGGTGGGTGTGGAAATGAGGGGTTTCGGGGCTAGGGTGTGAGGTGGGTGTGGAAATGAGGGGTTTCGGGGCTACAGTTAGAGGTGGAAATTGGGAGTTTTAAAGCCAGAGTATGAGTAGGGTGTAAAAATTCAGAAATGATGCTTTGAATAGCACTTTTGTGAGCGAATTTTGGTATCATGCGGGGCTTCTGTCAGAGTTGACAAAGGGGTAATTAATCAATGAGACTGCATATTTGCTTATTTCCCATAAATGCTTATCCTTTTTAAATTAATTCCAGACAGACAATCGAAAAGCGCAGGACGGCACGCGAAAAATTGAGTGTATAGAGCAGCCATCGGCACGTTTATTTCCCTCTCGAGTACAGACGGAATCTTCCTATAATTTGCTGCATCGAATCATCCACGTGCAAAAGCCGCTGGTCTTTCCACTGAGCGTCGTGTATACTTAATTGTGCTCTCATTTCTATTGTTTATTTTTCTACTGATGAAGCTGTGCATTTTCCGGATTTCACTATTGATTGGAAGCCAATAAAAATCCCTTGAATGCAAAACACTGTCTGTGCAAAGCTCACGAGTAGCTACCGCTAATCAGAATTCGACTTCACTTTCTGTTCGAGCTGGGACTTTGACCTGTGACAGTGCAGAGGTCAGGATAGACATACTCGTACAGAGAATAACTCTTGCCGAACTCGAAAGATTTGGGCAGCCGAGAGCAGATCGAGAGTCCCAGATCGAGAGAGAATTTCGCGGGCGGTTGCACAGCGAACAAACTCTATGCTCAGGTGAGCAAATTCTAGCAATTCGATCTCTCAAATCGGCGTGCATCATTATCCATGGCTTGCAGCGAGTGTGACCTCGGCTACGGATCCACCCTGTGTCCTTGTACTGCATCTTCTTTATGCTTTGTGCTCGTTCGTTGGATAATTAAATCCCGTCTGTAATAGATAGAGTCTCCCTGCTCTGCCTCAGCTCCCCTTCCTGCGTCGGGTTTTAATACTCATCTGATTTCCCTGCGTCTTTATGAAGCCGCGTTTTTGGGGGAAGAGACACAGGGGAGAAAGAAATCCGGTGGGTGTCTCCTGTGGCTCAGGCCAGACTAAAAGTGAACCAAGCGATGCATGGAGAAAACAGCAGACCCCCTTGAAGTATGATACAATTTTTAAGAAGCCAGCAATTTCTTGCTAATTATCGTTCAAACGAAGCAAAAACAAGACCGTTTTAATCTGATTAAGTTTCACTGGCTGGTTGAGGTAAGCAGAAACTGTCCGTGGATAAATAGTAGAGCTAGCGTTTTCCTCTAGCCAAGTTAACGAGAGCGAAAACAACAAGAATTGGTGAGAAGAGCGGGTAAATAGTACTGGATGTACTTTTCGCTTGTTTCTGTGCGTCAGAAGCTGCATATTTAGCAGCACGTTTAATCATGCGCGATAGGTAAGCGATATAATAGCACTGAAGCCATAAAAGATATAAGAGTATCGATAATCTTAGAGACTCTTCTCACACAAAGCTTCGGTAAGAAAGTAAGTTCTGAGATCTTAAACTGTAGATTTCATTTATGCGATTTTATGGTTCACAGAAGAAGGTTAGATAATGCGAGCGTAGTATTAGATCTGAGTTCTCTGTGCAGAGAATTATACTTGTGACGCTGTCTATAAGATAAAAAGAATGTATCATTATTTATTAGGAAAGTGACATAGAAATGATTTCAAACTGACTCGATGGCCTGATGCACGTTTCATTCTTCTCGGCTTGACCCGAATTCACATCTCTTCTCCCTCTATTGATTATTATTGGCTGCGACAGATCTGCTGTAAATTTGATTTGATTCGGCCTTACCTCCACCCAGTTTGTCTCCCTTCCCCTCTTCTTGCTTCTTATTGGCTGCGAAAATAAGACAATTGGTTTGACTCAGCCTTATCCCCATCCAGTTTGTCTCCCTCTCTCTTGATTCTGATTGGCTGCGACAGATCTACTGTAAATTTGATTTGACCCAGGCTTACCCCCACCCAGTTTGTCGCCCCTTCTCTCTCTTAAATCTTATTGGCTGATAGTTCATTTTAAGTTATCAAGTGTCATATGCAGCTTGTATTGATAAGGCTACATCGTGGCTGGTGGCAGTGGATCCCAATCAAATTCGAGCCAGCCAGGCAGTCACTGCTGCTCAGGTTTCCTAACACCGGCCGCTGGCGAATCCCATTGACGAAGTTCCTGCTGAAGCTGCTCCATCAGATTGAGTCTAGATACCTCAGGCGACCCAGACAAAGGAGCCCTCACAAGCTTCAGCATTCGGTATAGCGACGTGCGGTGCTCGAGTCGGAGCCGTTCCAGCCTCTCGAGCGTCATCAGCACTCGATCGATGCTGTTGAGCGCGCCGCCGACCCGGCCTTCCAGACGGTCGACGCGCCGCGTTAGGAACGCCAGCTCGTCGCGCGAAGCCGGTTCGCCACGAAAGCCGGACCGCAATCCCGGAGCTCCGGCGTCCTCGTCTAAAACGGAGCAGGCGGCGTCCGAGCCGACTTCGAACGACGTTTCAACCTGGTCGGGTGCCGGCGCCGCTCCGGTGATTTCGCGGTCCAGTTTCATCTGCGGGATTTCAAAATTGAGACTCTCTTGGCCCTCATATCGCTGCCAGACAGATAGAATCCCTGCGATAGAAAGAGCTCACCTTTTCACCCTCCAAGTCGCGTCGCATTTGCATTCGCTCGGCCGCGCTTAACACTTGGTCTCCGTCGGCGTCGTATTTGGCGAACAGGGCCTCGATCTCGGCATCGGCAAAGCCGCGTCTGCGTGCGTGTGCGTTTTGGAGCATTTGGCGCTTCTTTTAGAAGAAAATCGGATACTCTGAGGATCCTTGCTGTAACTAACAAAAGTGAACTGATAAGCATGGTTGTAAAACAACATCGCCGAACCGTTGCGCCAGGGTGCCCACAGCCCCCTTGCAATCATTACTATTAGTATTATAGGGAGACAGGACAGCTAGTCTCCGATAGCTACGCGCATTCAAAAGCTTGCACGATCGCAACTCACTGCCTCAGTTGATTACGCCAGCCTTCAAAGTTCACGGTCGCTTCGTCGCCGCACTGCAGCACAGCTCGCTGAATATCCAGCACTTTCTGGCGCCTCACGGCCAGCTTATCCATCAGTCTGTCGGCTCTCTGCGGTGAGTATTTTGAATACTAGCACTGAGCTTCCACCACCGCGTCTCAAGGCAACATGACTTCTGTACTCACCCTGCGCAGAAATCTGGCGACGTCGATCCTAGCGCGTCCGCCGCCAAATTCGTTGTCAGCCTTGACTTCGCCAAATTTCTCATTGATAATGGCCAGAAACATGTTGAGCAGTATGAAGAATACAAAGAACACGTACAGCAAAAAGTACACGGGTCCAATCAGCCTGTTAGCCTGCTGGATCTTGTAGAAATTCACGTCGCCAAGGATGATGCGGAACAGCGTGAATACCGCCTGTTGAAAGTTTTGAAAGTCGTCCACCTGGGTGCCGAACACCAAAGTGCCCAGCAGAGCGAAGGCGAAGAAAATGATGAAGAATATGATGCAGAAGGCTACCAGATCCTTGGCGCATGAGCCTAGCGTAGCGCTGAGCATGGTGAGTGTCCGGCTGAACCGGACGTACTTGAACACCTTGATCCAGGCCAGGAAAACGGCAATAGCCACGGCGTGGTTGAAGCAGGTCTGCCAGTAGGACAGCGAATAGAAGTTCGGGCAGTCCAGCGAGTCAACGAGCAGCTGGTGCAGCTTGTTGGACACGGCGGCGATGCGGTAGATGTTGAACCCGGCACACACGTAGCACACTATCAACAGTGCAACGTCCAGGTAATTGGAGAGCACCTTCAGGTAGGCCATGCGTTGTCGTCGTATCTCCAGCACCTCCAGCACAGTGTAGTAGATGCACATCAGCAGCAGGCCGCACTCGCAGGCGGCAACAAAGTAATCGAATGGTTCAACGTAGCGCAGCAGCTTGAGAGAGCGGAACTCCCAGGAGGGGACCACGCCGCCTGCGGGTGGGTGTGAGGCAACTGTTGGGATGATTTTAGACATCTAATCGTTGATCCTCCATCGCATCTGCGAGTATGCATGTAGTAGGAAGGATGAAAATCGGCACTCTGACGAAACACAGAATTGAACCAGGGGTCGTGGAGCGAGAGTCAGGTGCGTTTACCGCTGAGCTGCCCTGTCCCCTTTAGGAAGAATGCATGAAAGTAACCCAGGGATAAACTAAAATTAACTAAACCTGACCTAAACGCGATCCAAGCATAAACAAAATTTAAATTAAAACTCGTCCGACTCTCCCACCTAAGTCCCGGGTTCGATTCTCTACCGCGTGGCAGAATATTTGGTTCGCCAAAGGCTTATATCATGCTCATGGAGGCCATTCATCACGGCGCAGCAGAGCGTGTACACTGCTTGATCAGAGGCGCGCTCCGAGTGCGTATTCAAAGATTCTAGTCATTTTCGATTCTCTCCTCACTATAGCAACGGAATTGCCAAAAATTCTGGTTCATCCCAGGACACACCGGTTGCCGGAAGCTCAGCTACCAGGCGAGCCACGCAGAACAGATTCACATTGGGGTTGTACACTGTGAAGTCAATGAAGACAGCCCTGGTGCTGCGGTCGAGCCACAGCGAGTCAAACAGATTTCGCAGAGTCTGCTCCGAGGCCGCCCGGGTCGGCTGCAGCAAGGCTCTGTAGCCGCCGCCCTCGTAGGTGGCCACCGCGCCCGAGTAGCTCCCGCTGCCTGCGGCGGGTGCGGATTGCGGAGTTTTTTTCCCTGCTGATGATTTCATTTTACCATCTTTTCTTAGCTGCCTACTTGTAGTAGGATAGTTTGCTTTTCTGACGAACAAACATACCGATGTTGGGAGACCGACAGACAGACAGACAGACACAAAGACAGACACTAAGACAGACACTAAAACAGACACTAAGACAGACACTAAGGCAGACACTAAAACAGACACTAAGACAGACACTAAGGCAGACACTAAGACAGACACTAAGGCAGACACTAAGGCAGACACTAAGACAGACACGAAGGCAGACACCAAGACAGACACTAAGACAGACACTAAGACAGACACTAAGACAGACACTGAGACAGACACTGAGACAGACACTAAGACAGACACTAAGACAGACACTAAGACAGACACTAAGACAGACACTAAGACAGACACTAAGGCAGCTACTAAGACAGACACTAAGGCAGCTACTAAGACAGACACTAAGACAGGCACTAAGACAGACACTAAGACAGACACTAAGGCAGACACTAAGACAGACACTAAGACAGACACTAAGACAGAAACTAAGGCAGACACTAAGACAGACACTAAGACAGACACTAAGACAGGCACTAAGACAGACACTAAGGCAGACACTAAGACAGACACTAAGACAGACACTAAGACAGACACTAAGACAGGCACTGAGACAGACACTAAGACAGACACTAAGGCAGACACTAAGACAGACACTAAGACAGACACTAAGACAGGCACTAAGACAGACACTAAGACAGACACTAAGGCAGACACTAAGACAGACACTAAGACAGGCACTAAGACAGACACTAAGACAGACACTAAGACAGGCACTAAGACAGACACTAAGACAGGCACTAAGACAGACACTAAGGCAGACACTAAGACAGACACTAAGACAGACACTAAGACAGACACTAAGACAGACACTAAGACAGACACTAAGGCAGACACTAAGACAGACACTAAGACAGGCACTAAGACAGACACTAAGACAGACACTAAGACAGGCACTAAGACAGACACTAAGACAGGCACTAAGACAGACACTAAGGCAGACACTAAGACAGACACTAAGACAGACACTAAGACAGACACTAATACAGACACTGAGACAGACACTGAGACAGACACTAAGACAGACACTAAGACAGACACTAAGACAGACACTAAGACAGACACTAAGACAGACACTAAGGCAGCTACTAAGACAGACACTAAGGCAGCTACTAAGACAGACACTAAGACAGGCACTAAGACAGACACTAAGACAGACACTAAGGCAGACACTAAGACAGACACTAAGACAGACACTAAGGCAGACACTAAGACAGACACTAAGACAGACACTAAGACAGGCACTAAGACAGACACTAAGGCAGACACTAAGACAGACACTAAGACAGACACTAAGACAGACACTAAGACAGACACTGAGACAGACACTAAGACAGACACTAAGGCAGACACTAAGACAGACACTAAGACAGACACTAAGACAGGCACTAAGACAGACACTAAGACAGACACTAAGACAGACACTAAGGCAGACACTAAGACAGACACTAAGACAGGCACTAAGACAGACACTAAGACAGACACTAAGACAGGCACTAAGACAGACACTAAGACAGGCACTAAGACAGACACTAAGGCAGACACTAAGACAGACACTAAGACAGAAACTAAGACAGACACTAAGACAGACACTAAGACAGACACTAAGGCAGACACTAAGACAGGCACTAAGACAGACACTAAGGCAGACACTAAGACAGACACTAAGACAGGCACTAAGACAGACACTAAGGCAGACACTAAGACAGACACTAAGGCAGAAACTAAGACAGACACTAAAACAGACACTAAGACAGACACTAAGACAGACACTAAGACAGACACTAAGACAGACACTAAGACAGACACTAAGACAGGCACTAAGACAGACACTAAGGCAGACACTAAGACAGACACTAAGACAGACACTAAGACAGACACTAAGACAGACACTAAGACAGACACTAAGACAGACACTAAGACAGACACTAAGGCAGACACTAAAACAGACACTAAGACAGACACTAAGACAGGCACTAAGACAGACACTAAGGCAGACACTAAGACAGACACTAAGACAGGCACTAAGACAGACACTAAGACAGACACTAAGACAGACACTAAGGCAGACACTAATACAGACACTGAGACAGACACTGAGACAGACACTAAGACAGACACTAAGACAGACACTAAGACAGACACTAAGACAGACACTAAGACAGACACTAAGACAGACACTAAGGCAGCTACTAAGACAGACACTAAGGCAGACACTAAGACAGACACTAAGACAGACACTAAGACAGACACTAAGACAGACACTAATACAGACACTGAGACAGACACTGAGACAGACACTAAGACAGACACTAAGACAGACACTAAGACAGACACTAAGACAGACACTAAGACAGACACTAAGACAGACACTAAGGCAGCTACTAAGACAGACACTAAGGCAGACACTAAGACAGACACTAAGACAGACACTAAGGCAGACACTAAGACAGACACTAAGACAGACACTAAGACAGACACTAAGACAGGCACTAAGACAGGCACTGAGAGACACTAAGACAGACACTAAGGCAGACACTAAGACAGACACTAAGACAGATACTAAGACAGACACTAAGACAGACACTAAGACAGGCACTAAGGCAGACACTAAGACAGACACTAAGGCAGCTACTAAGACAGACACTAAGGCAGACACTAAGACAGACACTAAGACAGACACTAAGACAGGCACTAAGACAGACACTAAAACAGACACTAAGACAGACACTAAGACAGACACTAAGACAGACACTAAGGCAGACACTAAGACAGACACTAAGACAGACACTAAGACAGGCACTAAGACAGACACTAAGGCAGACACTAAGACAGACACTAAGACAGACACTAAGGCAGACACTAAGACAGACACTAAGACAGACACTAAGACAGACACTAAGACAGGCACTAAGACAGGCACTAAGACAGGCACTGAGACAGACACTAAGACAGACACTAAGACAGACACTAAGGCAGACACTAAGACAGGCACTGAGAGACACTAAGACAGACACTGAGACAGACACTAAGGCAGCTACTAAGACAGACACTAAGGCAGACACTAAGACAGACACTAAGGCAGACACTAAGACAGACACTAAGACAGACACTAAGGCAGACACTAAGACAGACACTAAGACAGACACTAAGACAGGCACTAAGACAGACACTAAGACAGACACTAAGGCAGACACTAAGACAGACACTAAGACAGACACTAATACAGACACTGAGACAGACACTAAGGCAGACACTAAGACAGACACTAAGGCAGACACTAAGACAGACACTAAGACAGACACTAAGACAGGCACTAAGACAGACACTAAGGCAGACACTAAGACAGACACTAAGACAGACACTAAGACAGACACTAAGGCAGACACTGAGACAGACACTAAGACAGACACTAAGGCAGACACTAAGACAGACACTAAGACAGACACTAAGACAGGCACTAAGACAGACACTAAGACAGACACTAAGGCAGACACTAAGACAGACACTAAGACAGGCACTAAGACAGACACTAAGACAGACACTAAGACAGGCACTAAGACAGACACTAAGACAGGCACTAAGACAGACACTAAGGCAGACACTAAGACAGACACTAAGACAGACACTAAGACAGACACTAAGACAGACACTAAGACAGACACTAAGGCAGACACTAAGACAGGCACTAAGACAGACACTAAGGCAGACACTAAGACAGACACTAAGACAGGCACTAAGACAGACACTAAGGCAGACACTAAGACAGACACTAAGGCAGACACTAAGACAGACACTAAAACAGACACTAAGACAGACACTAAGACAGACACTAAGACAGGCACTAAGACAGACACTAAGACAGACACTAAGGCAGACACTAAGACAGACACTAAGACAGACACTAAGGCAGACACTAAGACAGACACTAAGGCAGACACTAAGACAGACACTAAGACAGACACTAAGGCAGACACTAAGACAGACACTAAGACAGGCACTAAGACAGACACTAAGACAGGCACTGAGACAGACACTAAGACAGACACTAAGACAGACACTAAGGCAGACACTAAGACAGGCACTGAGAGACAGCATGAAAGCCCCTCACCGTCCAAGTTGGCCTCATTCTGATAGACCCACGCCATGCCGCTTCCGCCGCCTCTGCCCTGGAAAGCTCCCCTGTGCGCGTTGTCAGCCGAGTACGGCCCGTGGCACCAGCCGATGACGCCGCGGAACGGCTTGGCCACCTTGCAGGTGCGATTGCCGACGCGCACCTGACGAATCTGCGCCACGCCCAGCAGGACAGTCTCGTAGTAGATTGTCGAGCGCGCAGTGGCGTTCGCCGCCGAGAGGTTGCCGCTGCTGCTAAACAGGCCGTCTAGGAGTGGCCGGTTGACAAACTGGAGAGTTTTTAGGGGGTTGAGACCTATGTGGTTCTCAATGACTGTGGACAGGTATAAAATAGCTACTCACACTCCACCACTCCTGAATTGAGTTGATCTCGGCAAACAGTTTAGTGCCATTGCTAATTGGAACCTTCAGAAACAAGCCACTGATCGACTGGGTGAAGTTGTACATGCTGATGTTCTTGGTACCGAAGGCCACTGAAATTCAAAGCGGTGTCTCTGGCATTGTCCTACATTGTATATTCTCAAGTCTCAGTCCCAGACTCACCCACAGTCATCAGAACCAGAAAGCAGCAGTAGATCACGAGCTCTCGCAGAGTGGCTTTGACATGATTTTCATCGTCAGGACTTGCCGCTTCGTCTGATTCGTTTGCCTTTGCTGGCACCAGGCAGCGCCACCAGCCGCCGCCGCCGTAGCAGCCGACGCCTTTGCCATTTCCGGTTGGCGATTCAGCATCAGCCTCTGCAACAGCTGCTGCTGGTGACACTTCTGCATCCGGAATGGAGGCATTCTCGCGCTCCTCCAGATCCCGAATGGCCTGCTGACTGTCAGACTTCAAGGCGTTGCCGCTCATCTGTTGGTGCTGATGAGGACAAGACTGTTGAGATGCTGATGAGGACAAAACTGTTGAGATGCTGATGAGGACAAAACTGTTGAGATGCTGATGAGGACAAGACTGTTGAGATGCTGATGAGGACAAGACTGTTGAGATGCTGATGAGGACAAGACTGTTGAGATGCTGATGAGGACAAGACTGTTGAGATGCTGATGAGGACAAGACTGTTGAGATGCTGATGAGGACAAGACTGTTGAGATGCTGATGAGGACAAGACTGTTGAGATGCTGATGAGGACAAGACTGTTGAGATGCTGATGAGGAGACTATTGAGATGCTGACAAGGACAAGACAAGTAACCAACACCTACCTCTGTTTCCAGGTATGCAGGTACTTGCTAAACTGACAAAACACTGAAGTTAATTGTGGTTGCAGCCTGGCAGTCCCTCAGTCAAAAATGCATTGCATGACAAGCGTTTTATACAATAAAGCCATTTTTACCATGCAAGCCCTGAGCACACAATGCAGGCCATAAAGAGCGCCACCTCACTGTTAGGACAAATGAATGAGCAGATAATTAGATTATCCGCAAAACTGATGGATTAAGGCTTTAGTTTTGTTTACCGTTGCTACCCACAACGCAATGAATCAAAGCCAGCAAAGTACCGGAACAAACTGACTCAGCAACGGCAAAATCAAGAGTTTGAGGCTAATCAAGCTTTTGTAATGTTGTTGAGAGTCATTGACCGTGGAACAGGAATTCAGTGGATATGCAAGCTGCATTAATAGCTATAATATGTCATAATAATATAAGTAATGTCTATTTATTATTCCTGCATGAATGCCATTTGTTTTGAAGTCCAAAAATTGAAGAACTCTTTAATTCATTAAAGAAGACATAACAAATAGATACGGCTCTAATAAATTCGTACCTTCGCCACTTGAAAGTTTATTTTTAGATTCTGAAAGTCATAAAAATAGTTTTAAGTCGTATATATTTCTCTGCAAGTAAAAGTGCTAAAAATGTTCAACTGCGAGGAGCTACCATGAACAGCTGCAGTAGAATGACGGTAAACTCGGCTTTCTTAGAAATGAGCTGGAGACCGGTAAGGAACGTATGTTGTTCGTATCACCAGTTCATTTCGTATGCTCTGGAGAACGCAAAAGCGCTGAATGGGGTTTTGCCATAGACAAATTCAGTCGAGAGAATCAGATTTCTCGAGAACATACTAAATTGAACAGCAAACATTCGTTCCTCAACGGCATGGCCTCCAGTTGATTTCTCAGAAAGCCGAGTAATTCCACTGCAACTGTCTATGGTAGCTAATTTTCTGCCAAAAACACAGGCTTAGTTTCAATCATACTTTATGTCGTCAGGAGATTTAGAGGCATTTGGAAATTGTGTACTATTTTTAAAAGAGTTTACCTCCTTCCGTTTATCTATGGTAAAACCCCTTGAACGTAATACAAAAGCGAAATCTTTGCGCGAATCGTAACTGTGGCGTCTTTATGCTCTCGTACAAAAACAGTTCTCATCAGTCGCCCCCTTCGCCAATGAGCTGCAGCAGGCCGCTGTGGTACACCCCGCCAGCGAAGCCGCGAAGGCAGCTGGCCAGAGCGTCGCCGTGAGCGGCCAGGAAGGCCTCCTTGATCTGCACCATGTCCACCTCGCAGCGGCTGATCACCACGCGAAGTACGACTCGATCGTCGTGGTCTGCGAGCGAAGCCAAAAACATGCTTTTGTTACTTTTTCCAATGTACTAGGGGCTCTGTTTGAAAAAATCAGCTTCTAAAGACCACCATCTCTTCTTCACCATCTTTCCAGATACCATCTTCCCAGATACCATCTTCCCAGACACCATCTTCCCAAACACCATCTTCCCAAACACCATCTTCCCAAACACCATCTTCCCAAACACCATCTTCCCAAACACCATCTTGCCAGACACCATCTTCCCAGACACCATCTTCCCAAACACCATCTTCCCAGACACCATCTTCCCAGACACCATCTTCCCAAACACCATTTTCCCAGACACCATCTTCCCAAACACCATCTTCCCAAACACCATCTTCCCAAACACCATCTTCCCAAACACCATCTTCCCAGATACCATCTTCCCAAACACCATTTTCCCAGACACCATATTCTCAAACACCATCTTCCCAGACACCATCTTCCCAGATACCATCTTCCTAAACACCATCTTCCCAGATACCATCTTCCCAGACACCATCTTCCCAGACACCATCTTCCCAAACACCATCTTCCCAGACACCATCTTCCCAGACACCATCTTCCCAGACACCATCTTCCCAGATACCATCTTCCTAAACACCATCTTCCCAGACACCATCTTCCCAGACACCATCTTCCCAGACACCATCTTCCCAGACACCATCTTCCCAGACACCATCTTCCCAGACACCATCTTCCCAGACACCATCTTCCCAAACACCATCTTCCCAGATACCATCTTCCCAAACACCATCTTCCCAAACACCATCTTCCCAGATACCATCTTCCCAGACACCATCTTCACAGACACCATCTTCCCAGACACCATATTCTCAAACACCATCTTCCCAGACACCATCTTCATCTTCCCAAACACCATCTTGCCAGACACCATCTTCCCAAACACCATCTTCCCAGACACCATTTTCCCAGAAACCATCTTCCCAGACACCATCTTCCCAGACACCATCTTCCCAGACACCATCTTCCCAGACACCATCTTCCCAGACACCATCTTCCCAGACACCATCTTCCCAGAAACCATCTTCCCAGAAACCATCTTCCCAGACATCATCTTCCCAGACACCATCTTCCCAGACACCATCTTCCCAGACACCATTTTCCCAGAAACCATCTTCCCAGACATCATCTTCCCAGACACCATCTTCCCAGACACCATCTTCCCAGACACCATCTTCCCAGACACCATCTTCCCAGACACCATTTTCCCAGAAACCATCTTCCCAGACATCATCTTCCCAGACACCATCTTCCCAGACACCATCTTCCCAGACACCATCTTCCCAGACACCATCTTCCCAGACACCATCGTCTGTTGCCACCCACTCACAGGTGCCGTGCACTGCTTTGTTCAGCAGGTTGGCAAAGTAACCGGGCCTGCTGCAGAGGCACCGCAGCAGCGTCAGCAGCCGTTTTCGTCCACCACCGGCAGGGACTCGAAGTTTCACCATCGACGCGAGGTTTTCGATCCCGCCGCCGCCGCTGTCTTCGCCGCACAGAAGCCGCTGGCACTCGGCAAACGCCGCCCGCATGTGCGCGTTGCTCCTCTCGGTCAAGAGCTCCGTCAGGCGGCCGCCAGCAGCCCAGCCGGCCGGACTTTCGTCCGCCAGAGTGCGGCCGTCGCGACGGGCCTGGTCGCAGTCGAATACGGCGCCCTCGGGACGGCTGCGCCCGGCGAGGCCGTTCAACAGCGTTTTGAACGGGCCGCTGATTCCTTCCAGGGCGTCTTCGGCGAAGCTTCTGCCGTACACTGCGGGATAATAGGATTGGGATTTGTGTGGGATGGGATTTGTGTGTGATGTTATTTGTGTTGGAGGGGATCTATGTGTGTTGTGGGATTTGTGTGGGATGGGATCTGTGTGGGATGGGATCTGTGTGGGATGGGATTTGTGTGGGGTGGGATCTGTGTGTTATGGGATTTGTGTGGGATGGGATCTGTGTGGGATGGGATCTGTGTGGGATGGGATCTGTGTGGGATGGGATTTGTGTGGGGTGGGATCTGTGTGTTATGGGATTTGTGTGGGATGGGATCTGTGTGGGATGGGATCTGTGTGGGATGGGATCTGTGTGGGATGGGATCTGTGCGGGATGGGATTTGTGTGGGGTGGGATCTGTGTGTTATGGGATTTGTGTGGGATGGGATCTGTGTGGGATGGGATCTGTGTGTGTTGTGGGATTTGTGTGGGATGGGATCTGTGTGGGGTGGGATCTGTGTGTTATGGGATTTGTGTGGGATGGGATTTGTGTGTGATGAGATTTGTGTGTGATGGCATTTGTGTGTGATGGAATCTGTGTGTGATGGGATTTTTATGGGATGGGATTTAAGCGCTCTATAGTTTGATTACTGATGGGATCGATATGCACTACTTTTTTCAATCATACAATCAGTAGCATATTCCGCTCACTCTGCCGATAAGCCATTTTGGCAGCCTCAATTTTGGACTGCGTCCTGGAGCAAAAAATCTCGATCAGGCTGGCTTCATCCGCCTGCGGCGACTCCAGCGCCTGGCGCAGCTGGCAGGCGTCGAACTCGGACTGGTCGAGGCAGAGAAGCCCACAGAGTCGGTCAAAATCTTTGGCGTCTGGCGCGCCGGGCTCTGGGAACTTTTCGGACAGGCACTGTCCGTCCGGGTCGATGTCAGCGAAGGCGGCCGAGATGGCAGCCCGCTGCGAGGCCACCCGTCGGGTGAGGATGTCGATGATGGACTTCTGGTCTACCGGCGACTCTGCGGTGAGAAGTTAGTTAGTTAGTGAGTTAGTTAGTTAGTTAGTTAGTTAGTTAGTTAGTTAGTTAGTTTGCTAGTTAGTTAGTTAGTTAGTGAGTTAGTTAGTTAGTTTGCTAGTTAGTTAGCTAGTTAGTTAGTTAGTGAGTTAGTTAGTTAGTTTGCTAGTTAGTTAGCTAGTTAGTTAGTTAGTTAGCTAGTTAGTTAGTTAGTTAGTTAGTTAGTTAGTTAGTTAGTTAGTTAGTTAGTTAGTTAGTTAGTTAGTTAGTTAGTTAGTTAGTTAGTTAGTTAGTTAGTTTGCTAGTTAGTTAGCTAGTTAGTTAGTTAGTGAGTTAGTTAGTTAGTTTGCTAGTTAGTTAACTAGTTAGTTAGTTAGTTAGCTAGTTAGTTAGTTAGTTAGTTAGTTAGTTAGTTAGTTAGTTAGTTAGTTAGTTAGTTAGTTCGTCAGTTACCGTTTAGAGCCCGTTGAATGGCCTCAGCATCCTCGGTAGGCCGGAAATTCTCAGCCGGATGAAGAGTGCCCGACTGCTCCCTCTTGGCCTCCTCAACCATGCCGACCAGCTGCTCAGTGCGTTCCCACATAGTTGTTGAAGGCTGCTCCGAGTCCTCCATCAAAACTCGCACTGGTGAGACTACATCGAGGGTTTCCTACGTGATACGTGAAGATTGAGAACGGTTTTCTACTGAGCCAACTACCGTTGTTCATTCAAGCAGCTGCAAACTTGAGTTGTAGCTCGAGAGGGTCGGAGGTCCAGGGAGGGAGGCGGCTGTAGGATTGAAGTGTTGAAGGGCCAGCGAGAGAGGTGGCTGTGGAATTGGGGGGTGTCTGTGGAATTGGGGGTGTCTGTGGAATTGGGGGTGTCTGTGGAATTGGGGGTGTCTGTGGAATTGGGGGTGGCTGTGGAATTTGGGGTGGCTGTGGCATTGGGGGTGTCTGTGGCATTGGGGGTGACTGTGGAATTGGGGGTGGCTGTGGAATTGGGGGTGTCTGTGGAATTGGGGGTGGCTGTGGAATTTGGGGTGGCTGTGGAATTGGGGGTGTCTGTGGAATTGGGGGTGGCTGTGGAATTTGGGGTGGCTGTGGAATTGGGGGTGGCTGTGGAATTGGGGTGGCTATGAAATTTGGGGTGGCTGTGGACTTGTGGGTGGCTGTGGAATTGGGGTGTTGAAAGGCCAGATAGGGATGTAAAACTTACGGGACCACCGAGCGACAAAAAGCGGCCCCGAGCCTCAGCCATGATGGCATCATCATCAGGCATCGCGGACTCCTCAACCTTCGCAGTTTTGGGCACCACCTGCGACTCCCGACTCGACTGTTCCGAAGGCGGCGACGGAGGCAGAGAAAAATCTGCGGCTGAATCGCTCTGCAGCAGGTCATTGAGCGCGCTCTTCAGCCGCGAGTCGAACTCTCCCTTCTCGTCCTCGGGAGCGTCGGTTTTCTTGACAACCGGCGGAGGCGGCAGCAGCACCGATGGCGGCTGTTGCGATGGCGAGTAGGAAATTAATTCAGAAATGAGCTCGAATGCGCTGCCCGTGAGAAGTTAGCATTGGTTTATCTGCAATTATCTGGAACCAGCTCTGCTCACCTTCTCCTCTCTGGTGGTCTCAGCGCCAGCCGGCTCTGCTGCATCCTTGACCGGTTGGAGGTTCCATTTGCCACCGCCGAACAAGTTGATCTGCGTGCCGCCGCAGCAGCACCTGGCCGACGCTCGGCCTTTCCCTGGGCTGTCAAAATGCTTTCGCCGCGGCTTCGATGAAGACGGTTCCGAGGGGGGCGACGCCGGCTCTGCGGCGGCTTTGGCAGGTGAAGATGGCACGGGTTCCACTTTGCGTTGAGTCCGCTTGTCCTCTGCCTCTGCCTCTGACTCGCTGCTGCTGGTGCTGCTGCTGCTGTCGCTCCCTGAAGCGCTGCCACTGAGCAAGTCCGACTGAGCGCTGCGGACTGCCGAGGCTTCATCGTAGCGCCACGGTCGGCAGAGGAATTCCGCCACCTAGAATAAGTATTGAATCGTGTAGACATTGAAATTTGAGCATTGCCAAAAAATCAAGGCGACTGTATCGTCTGGCATGTACTCTAGTTGTCCATGACTCACTCTTTGCCCTGGGGGGGGCTCATAAATTGCAAAAACTTTAAATCAATGTGGCTCAAGTCAAACTTGTCTTAAATACCCTAATTGTACTCGTACGTTTCCTAAGCCACAGGATGTACAAGAGGTATGTACATGTAATATGGCACGCTAGACTCAAAAAATTCTGCAATCTTCATAGGAGGCTGATTCTAACAGCAAAGTACATTAACTAGATATGAATCCTTTTGTCATAATACGCTCGCATATTATCACCTTCTAAACTTTGAAATTCAAAATAATAAAAAATGTTGTAGTTCCGGATTAATGCACATATTCTGTGATACTCTTTTTCAGAAACTGTCTGAGCAACCACATAACTTACTGGGTTTGAAATTAGAAGTCCAGAAGGTGAGATATTGTCAATTTGATGCTACAGTATCGAATAATTCTTATCTCTATTGTCTATTTTGCTGTGAAAAACCAGCCTATCAGCTTGTGTTGGGGATGACTCAGAGTCACTGAACGATTATCAAGGACGCTCACCTCAGTCGCGCTGCAGTTCAATCCACAGCAGTGGCGCCTTCTGAGACAGCCGCCAACAACGGCCAGCGCTCTTACAGTCCGGTTGCCGGCGTTCAGACAGAACGGACCCTCGTAGAGGAAGGTCACCTCGCGGCCTCTTTTATTTTTACCGTCTGGCTCCCAGCGGTGCACCGGGTTCGGCTCCGTGCCGTCGGTGGTGAAGTAGATTTGAATAGCTTGACAGCCGCCTCGATGGCAGCGGCAGCGGCATCCGCGATAAGTTTCGTGCTGAGCCGAGCGGCAATCTGTATGTTGGTAATTAAAGGTAGATTAGTGCAACGGTGTGTTCGGTAACCAGTTCGAGTGGTGCTGGGGCAGTTAAAGATCTATCAAAGTCTATTTTGTTCCAGGCGTCGGCCAAGACCACCCAGCTGTACAATGCCAAGTATTTTTTGCTGACAAGACAGCAGGTTGACGCAGCAAGTCATCAATGCAGCGTCCATTCAAGCAACCTGCAGCGTCGTCGGCCACTCTCTGAGCTGTACTACCTACAGCTGGTGCTGTGGGTGTTGCTCCTGACGCTCAGACACCTTTGCGTTGCGTCGTGATCTGCTGGCTCTGTTGCTGGCTTGGCCTATAGTTTTAAGTCCTACAGACTGCGTCCTGTCGCTGCATTCTAAATGCATTAAAGAGATGCGTTTTTTTCACTTACCGTCCATGCCGATAATCTCAATCCGCGTGGCCGTGTCCACCTGCCAGACGCGTCGACGCCTGTCAAAGCGGCATCGGCCGTCGGGCATCGGGCGGATCAGTGGCGGCTCCGGAGCCGCTGCCGCGGCGCTATGGAACGGTGCAACTACTGCTCGGCAGTGCTGAATAGAATTGTTGCAATTCTGTCAGGTTCTGATAGAACTACAAATATGCCTAGCAAATGTTCTATAGCAATGCATAGTGACTGGCTAACAATAGCCTATCAGTGTAGGGTTTTCAAAGTACAAAGGCTAATTATATATAGACTAAGCTTGTCTATTCTAAGACTATTGATGAGTGCGTAAATAAAAAAATCAAACAAAGTGCAGCTGGTTGAAATTCAAAATTTTTTATAGAAATTTCTCATCTAAACATCAGGAAAAATATGCAACAAGAATAATGGAAGCGCGTGAAACGGACTGCAAGAGTATCAATAAAATTGTTTCTTACAAATTGGAAGCTTTCTGTAGGCTGCATTACCCGAAAAATCCATATATAGCGTTTGTAGAATAGTAGGAATGTAATAGAAATTATTTTTAACATTAAGAAACCAAGATTGGAAGTTTAAAATACGGTGCATTACCAAAATTTGTGATATACAAGAATAAAGGTTATCATTCAGAAACTGGCTTTCGATATTAAAATTTCCGAGTTAATATAACACTTGAGCACAATCATACAGCAAGAAGACGGTGCTTGGCTCAATACAAACGATTCGATAAAAATAGTTTCACAAAATGAGTCAATAGATATTAAGAATCAGGCCGCAGAGCTCCAGTCTAGTAATCTGACTCCTCATCGACCTCTATGGCGCCTCTGGCGACTCTATCCGTGATGGCCGTCAGGTCAAGGACGAACTGCTGCACCCTGGCCAGCTGTTCCGAGGTCACCTGGAGCACTTCGTCATCCAGGTCGATGTCGTCGCCCTGGTCCCGGTAGCGCGACACCAGTTGGCACAGGTTGTGGGTTGCTACGCGAATCATGCCGAGCTGAAGGGTCCGATCAGCTACCGAGTTTTTCACCTGCGTCCATTCCGCCTCGCACTGCAAAGCCCGGCTGGCGGACTCGTCTAGCCGTTCGCGCAGCCCGCTGAGTACATTGTTCTGCGACAGGACCTCGTTGGCTTTGGACTCTTTGTAGCGCGACTGCTCTGATTTGTGGCCCTCGACTGTTTCCTGGTTGCGGTCCTCGCGGCGTTTCAGGTCCTGGTGGAGGGAAAACAGAACCAAGGCAGCTCTGAAAACTTGCTTCCCTGGTTATGATAGAAACTGATGAGCATCATTTGACCGTAGCACCTATGCATAATAACTATTTGCATGAGGAGCTGTTGAACCCTGCCGAAACACCTTCCCACAGTTCTGCCCATTCTGCAGACACCTGAGCACATACAGGCGCGCCAATACTGTACACAGGCACGCACTCGTACACACTGCTCACACAGGGTGTACAGCGGCCCTGACTTTGTGATCATGAGGCATGTACACTCTCTGTGCCTTGGGGGTTGGCCCTCATGGCTGTGAATCGCACGACAAACCCTTATGACCAATTTTTGTGCACACGAGCCCCAATCGAATGCGTTTGCACACGGAATCGAACCAGGGGTCGTAGCGCTAAACTGCTGAAAGCGTAAGACTTTTTTACCCACCTTTTTAGTTGAGCTCAACGTCTCATAGCGATCCATGACCTCGCGAACCTCAGTAAATTCGTTTGACTCTTCGATAACTTTCTCGAGAAATTTCTGATAGCGCTCGTAGCGATCTGATAGGGCTTTAAGCCGTTCGCGCAGCTGGGAGTAAACCCGCATCTCTCCTTGGATTTCCACAATCTCCTGCTCCTTCTGACGCCTGTACGCTCGCTCGTCGCCGGCCTTCTTAACCGCGCGAACTCGTTTGGCGTCCGTTTCTTTCAGAAATCGGTCGAACTTCAGCAGACTCTCCTTCAGCTGGTGCTCCTTCTTCTCTAGCTCTTCACGACGCTGCTGAAGCGATTCCATCTTCATTTGGAACTCTTCTTTTTGAGCCTGGTGAAGCATTTGATTAGATCATTTTTTATTATAACTATAGTTCTATCGACTGTCTAGTGTCTAGACATTGACGTTCACTGGGGGTTTAAACGTGGTTGAAATAATAAATATCAGCGTATGAAAGAAGAGCGAACTCACGCTGAGTGCCGTCTCAACCTCCATCATTTCGCGCTTCTTTTCCAGCAGCCTCGTTGCCGATGTAAGATGATCGTCCTCTCTCTCTGGCATTTTTCTATGAAATATTTCCAAATAAAAGTTTTTGAAATTTATCCAAACAAATAAAAAATGTTTTGTTTTCTAAATTTGGCTTCAGCAGCTAGCCTACAGAACAAATAGCAATGCACTTACACTAGCAGCTTATCCTCAAATGTTGTTCGAAAGTATTCCTCCACGCTAACGTCCATAACACCGCTGTCTGAAATTTTCGTTACTAGTCAAATTGTATTTCAATTCGCAAAAGAAAGATTTTAAACAGCTGAACAGAAACAATTGCAGTTAGAAATTATAAATTTCTATGAAAATTTGCTACAATAATTTGAAATTATGCATTATTGGTCATCATAAAATTTTGCTACGAAGTCTACTCTAAACAATTAGTATTTTGACTTTCTCATATGATAATAACTAAATCTTGCTTGTCTGTTTATATAATTCAAGAAGAAGCAACTCAAGCTACAATGAAAGAATACTAGATTTAGGCAATCCTTGACCTTTTTATCAAAAACATATTTACTGTTTCAGACCCACAGAAAAAAATTAATCTTTAATATTAAAGTACTTTTAAAAAGAAAAAAAACAGGAAAAAAACTGAATATTTCTCTCAGTCTTCCATTATTTTAACAAAAAGTTCTAAAAAACAATAACGTTACACTAGTGCACTACACAGCACAAAACTTATAAATTAATGATATAGGGATAAATATTTTTCGTTCTTTCCTTCATTCTTCAACCGTTCTTCAAGCGAGCTACTCCCCAAGAAATATAGTTGATTAACTTAATTTCATATATACGATTTTCATACTCAAAAAATCAAATTGAGGTAAGGTAGCACGCTTTAGAAGGCAGAGAAATATAAAAGTGAAATAGATCCTGAAATAGATCTATTTGCCATTCTAACAAAAAATCGGCTGTTAACTTTTAACTGCGACTAGTCAGTTTAGTATCAGCCGTCAGTCGAATTATATTCAGTTAAGTTGGCACTCGACGGCTGTGAATGAACTAAAAGCTATAATAAGTGGCTTGTAAAACAAATCAAATAAGAATAATTTACATGAGAGAATTTACTACTTTATTTTTGTTGCAAAACTGTAAAATATTCCTATTAAAATTATTTTTTTAAACAAATTTTGTATAAAAAAAACATAATTTTATGTTTATTACACACAATCTCTATTCACTTTTTGTTTTAAACAAAAAATCTAAGAACAACATTTTAAACTAAAGCATATTTCATGGAAGTCTCAGGTTCATGATTTATCGAAGAAGAATCTTACCCTTGATTCCAGAAAACTGGAATTTGCAATTGCACTTGCACTTTATTAGTTTGTGCAATAATATTTATACCCTGTTGCAAATAGTGTTTAATTTCAGCCATGAATTTTCTACGCAGGGCTAGCTTTTGTTCTTTGAAGTTATTTAACAGGTAAATTTTCAATTTTGTGTAGGCCTATGTTCAAATTTTTGTTGAAAATTGTTTAAATTTTGTCAAAATATTTTACATCTTTTGTTATGGTTTTTTTACTTTGAAGTCTATAGCAACAACGAATGCAGGTTATTAACTATATATTATAATAATTTTAATTAAATTTTGTGTCTATCAATATCATTAAGCACAAACTAAGAATAGAGGCATTGAGAAAACCTTAACATCTTGTCTATATTTTGTTTATTAATTTACCTTTTTCTATTCAACTTCTTTTATTTTATAACAATTGTAGTCAAATCAAGTTATCTTTCAAATTTTTCTGTTAATATTACAATTACTAAAATAGAATCATTGCCATTAATTTTGGGGATATCATTAGAGGTAGACCTTTGCTTATGTTATGGTTAATTTGATAAAAGGATTTTCTAGCTTTGAACCTAATTTTATAAGTGTATTTTAAGTTCCAAATATGCAGTTAGAAACTATGAAAATTATTAAATATACTAATTGTTCTCCAAGTTCTCCAATAAAAACAATTCTATTTTTTAGATTATTTATTAAATAACAAAGATTAATCTTTTTTATCTAGTTTTATTAATAATAAATATTTTTTTAAATTTATTACCTAATGAAGTGTTTTATTTCATTTATGGTCCTTTATGTATTATAATTTTATATTATCTATCTAAAAAGTATTTGCATTGTATAAATAAATAGAAATTAGATAATATAATATCCAATTTTTCAAGATTTTTGAGACTCAAGATCTATACTTTTGAGATGATCAAGATTCAATTAAGATTTAAGATTAACCCTAATTT
This sequence comes from Macrostomum lignano, assembly GCA_002269645.1. Lineage (NCBI taxonomy): Eukaryota > Metazoa > Platyhelminthes > Macrostomidae > Macrostomum > Macrostomum lignano. Next base: position 244,233 of record NIVC01001361.1, read on the forward strand.
GCATCTAATAGGCCTATTTATACTTTTATCTATCAATGACAATATTAATATAGTTACTTGTTAAATCAAATTTATATAATAATAATGGAAAAAACAATGATTATTTAATATTTGAGATTATTAATAACTTGATATATATCAAATATAAGTATGATAACATTGGTAAGTTTGCTTCCAGTTTGTTTTGCAAATTTATTTTTAAGTTTGCATCGATACCAAACCATAATGTCTATGAGTATGAGCACTAGAAAGAGCAGTTTATAGAGAAGTAAATGGAGGGATTATGGAGCAATAGCTAGAGTAGTAGATAGGGCAATAAAAGTAGCAATAGATGAAGCAGTAAATAGAACAATAGATAATATGGTATTAGAAATGGTATTAGAGTTTATCATATTTCTTATCCTTTTTGGCCATAGACATCATTTTCTACCATGGCACATTGGCACTATGTTTTAGTACCAATTTAAACTTAAAAATAATATTAGGAAACAGATTGGAAAATATCCATAACCACATAATATCACATTTAAAAATAGTCATATAATCACAAATCTAGACTTTTTAAGATCTCAAAACAGAGATTAAGATTAAAAAAGTGCCAAGATCTTCATAATCTTGACAAAATAAAATATAATAATATTACTGGATTAAAATTCATTATTCTAACTCTTATATCATTTAAACATTAAAAATAAAACATATCTTACATTTATATTTTTGGTAGGTTTTGTCTTTTATCAAGTTATTAAAATTGATATTACATATAAAAAATGTTAGATTTTTAATTAATACTGAAAAAAGTTAACTTTAAGTTTTCTTTTTCTTCTATGATTCCACAATAGCTATAGATATGACTACAGAAAGTTATAGATAAAAAGATTTATAACCAGAATATACAAATATGGATATAGTCATAAAAATGTCTAGTTCCTATATTTGTTAATATTAGGCTAACCACTTCACAATATATACTAAATTAGTAACTAAAACTTAAATGACTTAAGTTTTAATCCTATATGCACATTGTATAATTGAAGTGCTAGGGCAGGGACTAAAGTTAAGATAAATGTTTTTTGCTTTCAATGCAAAAGGTATAAGGAGGCTCTTATGACTTAAAGTTCTTGGTGTTAAAGACTTAAGCAATAAATTCTATATACGACATATATATTGTGTGGATTAGATAGTATTGGCTAAAATTAAGATTTATACAATTCTAGATTTTCTTTTTATGCAATAAATAAGTGCAGCTTATTAATGAATGATGACCTTCAAAAATCCTTTTTATGTTCACTTTTAATAGTTTTTTGTTGATTTCAACTAACTATAGTATATGATTGGTGTTACAATCTATTTTTTTCAACTATAGACAGCTACATAGCAGTCCAGCTCTCTCAGGTTTCTTCACTGGTATGAGTGGAGCAAAAAATGAGATTGGTGCCCAGAGCAACAGATTGTCTGATGGTAATGAGATCTTCGAGATTCAAAGTAAGAAATAAGAAATTACTGTTTCTCAATTTTCTTTAATAAAAATTCCTAAAAAAAGTTTTATTCAATCTGTCTTTTCAATTCCAATTTCAGTACATCTTGTTAGGCCTCATTTTATGCAGACTTATTTGGAAGAGACGTGAGTTTATTTAAGCTATCATGCTTATAGTAAACCATTTTATCTAATTTCTACCTTATTAAAATCTTCAGCAAACGATTTCTGGATCTGTTTGACCAGAAAGACTCTGGAGCCGAGCTGATCGGTTCATTCACCTGCGAGATTGGGGCGCAAGATGAGGCGCTGCATATCTGGCGATTCAAGGGCGGCTACCAGGTATTTTATGTAGAAGGCTCACTCCCAGCCCTGGATTGAATGCAAGGGTCACTCCTAGCTATAGAATGAATGCAAGGGTCACTCCCAGCCCTGGATTGAATGCAAGGGTCACTCCCAGCTCTAAAATGAATGCAAAGGTCACTCCCAGCTCTAAAATGAATGCAGGGGTCACTCCCAGCTCTAGAATGAATGCAAGGGTCACTCCCAGCTCTAAAATGAATGCAAAGGTCACTCCCAGCTCTAGAATGAATGCAGGGGTCACTCCCAGCTCTAAAATGAATGCAAGGGTCACTCCCAGCCCTGGGTTGAATGCAAGGGTCACTCCCAGTCCTGGATTGAATGTAAGGGTCACTCCCAGTCCTGGATTGAATGCGGGGGTCACTCCCAGTCCTGGATTGAATGCAAGGGTCACTCCCAGCTCTAGAATGAATGCAGGGGTCACTCCCAGCTCTAGAATGAATGCAAGGGTCACTCCCAGCTCTAAAATGAATGCAAGGGTCACTCCCAGCCCTGGGTTGAATGCAAGGGTCATTCCCAGCTCTGGGATGAATGCAAGGGTCACTCCCAGCTCTGGGATGAATGCAAGGGTCACTCCCAGCCCTGGATTGAATGCAAGGGTCACTCCCAGCTCTAGAATGAATGCAAGGGTCACTCCCAGCCCTGGGTTGAATGCAAGGGTCATTCCCAGCTCTGGGATGAATGCAAGGGTCACTCCCAGCTCTGGGATGAATGCAAGGGTCACTCCCAGCCCTGGATTGAATGCAAGGGTCACTCCCAGCTCTAGAATGAATGCAAGGGTCACTCCCAGCTCTAAAATGAATGCAAAGGTCACTACAGCTCTGGGATGAATGCAAGGGTCACTCCCAGCCCTGGGTTGAATGCAAGGGTCACTCCCAGTCCTGGATTGAATGCAAGGGTCACTCCCAGTCCTGGATTGAATGCAAGGGTCACTCCCAGTCCTGGATGAATGCAAGGGTCACTCCCAGCTCTAGAATGAATGCAGGGGTCACTCCCAGCTCTAAAATGAATGCAAGGGTCACTCCCAGCTCTAAAATGAATGCAAGGGTCACTCCCAGCTCTGGATTGAAAGCAAGGGTCACTCCCAGCTCTAGAATGAATGCAAGGGTCACTCCCAGCTTTAGGATAAATACAAGGGTCACTCCTAGCCTCACTCTGGGATGAATGCAAGGGTCACTCCCAGATTTAGGATAAATTCAAGGGTCACTCCTAGCCTCACTCTGGGATGAATGCAAGGGTCACTCCCAGATTTAGGATAAATTCAAGGGTCACTCCTAGCCTCACTCTGGGGTGAATGCAAGGGTCACTCCTTACGTGCTAACCTTCTTACCTTAGTTAACTAAAAGTTTATCAGCTGGGTTAATCGCTGAACATCATTATAAGCATCAGTTGCCAACGGAACCGCCGCAGGCCTACCAGAAGCACTACCACCTGTACCGGTCCGACCCCGAGCTGCTCAGCTATCGACAGAAGCGCAACGAAATGCTGCGCTCCCGGCGCAATCAAATCTGCTTGAAGTTCACCTTCTGGCCGGAGGTGGAGCCGCGCAATGGCGAGCACATCTACGAGCTGAGGAGCTACAATCTGCGTCCGGGTGAGCTAGGAGTAATGCATTTTGGAAATCTCACTCTGAATTTTGGAAATCTCACTCTGAATTTTGGAAATCTCACTCTGAATTTTGGAAATCTCACTCTGAATTTTGGAAATCTCACTCTGAATTTTGGAAATCTCACTCTGAATTTTGGAAATCTCACTCTGAATTTTGGAAATCTCACTCTGAATTTTGGAAATCTCACTCTGAATTTTGGAAATCTCACTTTGAATTTCGGAAATCTCACTTTAGATTTTGAAAATCTCACTTTGAATTTCGGAAATCTCACTTTAGATTTTGAAAATCTCACTTTGAATTTCGGAAATCTCACTTCAAATTTTGAAGATCTCACTTTGAATTTTGAGGATCTCACTCTGATGTATGAAAATCTCACTCTGATGTATGAAAATCTCACTCTGATGTATGAAAATCTCACTCTGATGTATGAAAATCTCACTCTGATGTATGAAAATCTCACTCTGATGTATGAAAATCTCACTATAAAATTTCGAAAACCTCACTCTGTAATCTAAAATCGTATTCTTGTATTTTTGGAAGTCCTACTCTGTGTTGGAAATTTCTACTCAACATTTGGGAATCCTCCGCTTAGAAAGTGCAAAGCTTCGAGAGTATGAAGCAAAATGAATTTTTTTCTTAATGAGTTACCCACTCTTCAAAGCTTTCAATGGGGTGCTTTCATATCCCCGGCACTTCATATCTCAGACACTTCATATCCCCGACACTTCATATCTCCGGCACTTCACATCTCAGGCACTTCACATCTCAGACACTTCATATCCCCGACACTTCATATCTCCGACACTTCATATCCCCGACACTTCATATCCCCGACACTTCATATCCCCGACACTTCATATCTCAGGCACTTCATATCCCGACACTTCATATCCCCGACACTTCATATCCCCGACACTTCATATCCCCGACACTTCATATCCCCGACACTTCATATCCCCGACACTTCATATCCCCGACACTTCATATCCCCGACACTTCATATCTCCCGCACTTCACATCTCAGGCACTTCATATCCCCGACACTTCATATCTCCCGCACTTCACATCTCAGGCACTTCATATCTCCGACACTTCATATCTCCGACACTTCATATCCCCGACACTTCATATCCCCGACACTTCATATCCCCGACACTTCATATCTCCCGCACTTCACATCTCAGGCACTTCATATCCCCGACACTTCATATCTCCCGCACTTCACATCTCAGGCACTTCATATCTCCGACACTTCATATCTCAGACACTTCATATCTCAGACACTTCATATCCCCGACACTTCATATCCCCGACACTTCATATCTCAGACACTTCATATCTCAGACACTTCACATCTCAGGCACTTCATATTTCCGACACTTCACATCTCAGGCACTTCATATCTCCGACACTTCATATCCCCGACACTTCATATCCCCGACACTTCATATCCCCGACACTTCATATCTCAGACACTTCATATATCCGACACTTCATATCTCCGTTAGGGTTAGAGTTAATCTGGTCAGAGATATGAAGTGTCGGAGATATGAAAATTCAGAAAAGAAAGCACTTTAACTTGTACTTTATTCGCATCGCAGGCAATCTGCTAGAGTGGGGCAACTACTGGGCGCACGGCCTGCGCTGCCGCCGCAGCGACGATGAGGCCGTCTGCGGCCTGTTCTCCCACATCGGCGATCTGCACCAGGTGCACCACCTGTGGTGCTACAAAGACTTGGTGCACCGCAACGAGGTCCGCGACATGGCCTGGCACAAGCCGGAATGGGCCGAGACTGTTCGCAAAACTGTCAGCCTGATTGACACCATGAGCTGCCGGGTGCTCAAGCCTACGCCATTTAGCCCGCTCCAGTAGGCCGCGGAACTGCAAGCTGTGTACTTTTTTAATAATCTGTCCCGTTTTGGTTGCTTAGCTGTAATCGATAGACCAGATCGGTACTATTTCAAGCGATCGCTGAATTATGGGATGAACTATTGATAGTTTGATTATTAATTAATTGATACATTGATTAACTGATGGGGTGCTCTATTAATAGCTTCTGAATTTGAGTTGTTGATTACTTTAACCATTGATGAGCTGATGCATCAATCATTTAAGTCTTTGATGAGTTGATCCATTGATCAGTTGATGCATCAATCATTTAAGTCTTTGATGAGTTGATCCATTGATCAGTTGATGCATCAATCATTTAAGTTATTGATCAGTTGATGCATCAATCATTTAAGTTATTGATCAGTTGGTGCATCAATCATTTGAGTTATTGATCAGTTGATGCATCAATCATTTAAGTTATTGATCAGTTGGTGCATCAATCATTTGAGTTATTGATCAGTTGATGCATAAATCATTTAAGTTATTGATCAGTTGATGCATCAATCATTTGAGTTACTAATCAGTTGATGCATCAATCATTTGAGTTACTGATCAGTTGATGCATAAATCATTTAAGTTATTGATCAGTTGATGCATCAATCATTTGAGTTACTAATCAGTTGATGCATCAATCATTTGAGTTACTAATCAGTTGATGCATCAATCATTTGAGTTACTGATCAGTTGATGCATCAATCATTTGAGTTATTGATCAGTTGATGCATAAATCATTTGAGTTGTTGATCAGTTGATCTATTAATTTGGCTAATCACTGATTGGCTGACCTTGTCTACTCTATCTGGATGTACTCGTATTTGCTAAAAAATTAATGGTTGCTATGCACAAAAAATGAAAATGTTCAGCTCCCTAAAAATGTTTGCTAAACTTGCTTAATTTATCGCTCTTTCTCTGCTGTGTGCGCACGTGCTCAGCATTGATTTGCGTTCATGTTTGTGTGTGCGCTGATACGGTTACCAGGTTCATTATGATTGCCTGTAATGCCCAAATTCATCAATAGCTTTTTGTCTGTTTTGTAGTAAGCTTAACTGATGTTTACTGATCAGTTTTGCCTGAAAAAAATAGTAGCGAATATTGCATGCTTTGCACAATCGAAAAAGTTTTTAAAGCTTTGCATTATGTTCATGCTACTACTTAGCTTTGATTAGATAGTAGTATCTTCCATTTGTAGTTTCAAGAAAATTTATTTTTCAGGCAAAACGCGCTATACAAGGTTTTTGCGTAGCTTCTAAAGTACAACTAATTATTATTTAGTCTACCAACTCGAGTACTTTATATATATTTTTAAATATATTATTGTTATTTCCTATATTTTCAGCGTCGGTGACATTCTGCTCCGACCGCGGGTCCCCGCAGTTGGACCCCTCCAAGGGTGGCCTTAGTAAATGCGCACACTGAGTATTGCTTATCCCTTTATTAGTAGTATAGATAAAAGAAGTAGCATTGTCATTGAAATATATGCAACAGGAACATGAAAATATGAGTGTTTTCGAAACCATGTCGCGTGCCGAGCTCGTTACCTTTTTCTGCGCGAGCACAGGCTGTTCAGGCCAACCGGAAATGACCAGAAAATACGGAAATTGGCTGCTTCTTGTCTGACTCTCGATTTCTCGAACCGGCTTGAGTAGAGTGCTATTGCTCAGTTCTGATAGCAATGTTCTTTTTCTATATATCACGGATATGCCTGCTTTGTACATACATGTGCTAGCTAAGTAAATTGCAGTTATATTTTGCTTAACCAATTTTAGTTAAACCCAGAGTGCAGTGAAGTGCTCCATTTCTTTGTACCTGCCATCTTCCCCAGTTTCTGGGCCAGCCTCCCAGATCCCCAGTTTCTGGGCCAGCCTCCCACATTCTCAGTTGCTGGGCCAGCCTCCCAGATCTCCAGTTGCTGGACCACCCAGATCCTCAATTGCTGGGCCAGCCTCCCAGATCCTCAGTTGCTGGGCCACCCTCCCAGATCCTCAGTTGCTGGGCCAGCCTCCCAGATCCTCAGCTGCTGGGCCAGCCTCCCAGATCCTCAGTTGCTGGGCCATTCTCCCAGATCCTCAGTTGCCGAGACGCCATCCTCTTAACGTGCCAGAGTTCAACATGCAGGTTTAGTGGAATCTTGCACTAAAAGTATCTGTTTAGCCTGTTAATACGATTAGATTTATTTATTAATATAAATTTAGAACAAAAACTCAGGCATAATCATAATTTAGTTCCGCAGGATGCCCAACACAAACAATCCTGTCTGTTCCAGTATTTGCCTAAGCGGAAGAGTCAAAGACTGCATATATGGCTTCTCTCTGTCAGCTTCCTGTGCCCCACAGCTCGCTAGCAGAAGCATGGGGACTGTGGTCTGTATGATGTAGTCAGTGCCAGTCTATCAGTTTGCAGTTATAGCTCGCATCTGTCTTGGGTTGCACAGAATCATTTTCTCTCGCTCATTCACACGATATGAGTCACGAGAGGCCGCACCCGCGTGGACACTAGCTGCTGCAGCGGTATTCATTCGCGCTAACTTCTGCTTTTCTTCTTTTTCTATAGCTACATCTATGAAAAAGTCGAGAGACAGCTGTCCGTCTGACCCGGCTCCGGCCGTGGGGTTTCTTCCGCTAATTTTTTCTCTCCTTTTTTCGAGGAACCCGGCTTTGAACGAAAGGAAATGATTTTCTCTTTTTTTCATTTCTGCAGCCATCCTGCGCCAGTTTTCTTCCAGTGTGCGCGAGTGTGCGTGTCGCAGTCGCTGGAACTGCCGATTTGTAAATACTTCTGCATAAAAACTGCAGGTGGGATGAAGAAATCGGTTTTGGTCTGGTCAGTAGGGTTCTGGTTCAGCCTATCGGATAGGCTTGCTTCTTCCAGACCGGACAGATTAGCGAAGAAATGTCTAAATAAATATTTCCCTGCATCCCACTGTGTCTGAGGATTCGGAGCGGAATGGGAAAACTAAATAAAATGTAGGAAACCAATGTTCTTGTGTAATGCAGCAACTGCGTGGCCTGTACTTGGGGAAAGAAATGCAATTCCGGTGGCCTCTGTTTTTTTCAAGGAAAATCTAGTCTGTGGCAGAGAATTTGCATCTGAGAGTGATTTGCTTTGCCCGGACTAGAGGACTGGATTATAGGGTTAGTTTTTAAGTCTTCCATATATTGTCACGCTTCAACAGCGAAGACATGTAGGGTAGTTTCTGGTTTTACATTTTTCTTGCTCAACAAAAGCGGGGTTGGTGTGTGTCTGAACTAATTTTAGAAATTCTAATCCTGACCTTAACTGTTTAAATTGTACACTGGGTACCTTGCTGATTAGCACTATAGTATTTTGACCTAATAGCGTCAGGCGTAAGTCATTTTTGTCAGAGCAGAAACTGTTGCAGTTTAATTTTTTTGTGCAGACAAAGTTTTTTCCGCGCGTTCTCTCGTAAGCCAAAATTACCCTGAAAAGTGCACGAAAGCAATTTAGGAGCTCTGCCATGCAGAGTATTAGGACGAGATACTTTAAACTGTTCCGTTTTGCAATTACCGTCCGTTCATCCGTCCGTCCGTTGAGTTGGTAGAAGGATTAAAATGCGAAAAAAGTGATGCGCAACCCTGTTCTGTTGTAGCTGCTGGCACTTCTGTCGGGTTCCATTAATAACTTTCGATTGACCTCTGCATGCAAACTTACGTATTTCAGCAACTTCTCACATCCCATCCGATTATGTAAAGTCTACAGACTTGATCTCTTGAACAGATTTGTAGCCTCCTCCCCCATTTAGTGCAGTTTTTAGGCGTTCAAATGCAAAATTGAGGAGGGAAGGTAATTGAAAGGACATTTTTAAACCTTGCGTCATTTTACTACGTGTACTAACAGACCAGAGCGATTTGCTGCGGTATCTTCAAAATACCAATGCTCACTTTATTGATGTCTAAAATATTTTATACATCAGAGCAGATTGGTGTCACGCTGTGAGTATTTTAAATCGGACAAAATATCCGCATGCTGCGTGGATGGCATTTAAGCGACAAACTTCAAAGCGACGCATATGACATCCTCATCCAGGTATAGGTTAACTCAGGGATTTTTTATGCTTTAAGTTTTGTGGTTCCTAAACAATAATTAATGACTGCCAATGGCATTCAACTTCATTTTCAGGTCTCTTAAAACAGCTGATTTAAAGGGTCGACAGCAGTTTCTGGCTGGCAGTCACCAGACTATCAAGAGCAGTCTGGATTCAGAATCACTGACCTTCAAGCGGAATTTGCCAGAAAATATTGTTTAATTGATAAGATCCATTGAACTATGGAAACCTCTTTAAGTCTTTATTTCGCCAGATTTCCGCCGTATTTAGCACAAGGAAGGGTCACATATGATCGCTGTACTGGCGTTCTTGTGTGAGCCGCCATTTTGACGCCACTGCGTGTATGTAACGCCGATTTTATCGTCTGTCCATGACAATACGGCGTCATTTCAGCGAAACTTTTCTACTCCGTCAATATTCGATCGTACCGCAAATTTGGCGATAGTTCCGGTCGACCCTTGCTCCGTTTTTATCGGTAGAGTCTCGGTGCTTCCGTACCCATTCGAAATTGTTTTTAAACAAAGTGGACGAGCATTCCACATACCGTAACGTTATAGTTGTAGAGTTTTCATCTCTGTCAGCCATGAATTGATCTCTACAGTGCCAGAGCTTCCCGTTTATTTCGGCTTCAACTGCAGAAAGCCGTATATTTTTTTTCAAAATTCACTTGAAACTTGTAGAGTTTGAGTGTGGAGTTTGAGTTTGAACTTAAACCTTCAAAATTAGTTCTGATGCAGAAAACATTTTTATTTCTTGTCCTGATTTGAAGTATTTATTCTGTTTCCTTAAAGTAGGGTCGACAAACTTCGACCCGCGAAGCCTCTCTTAAGAGCCTTGGGTCCTTTGCAACTTCACAATAGCCATCCAGCCCGGCCCGCTTGATGTTTGTCTTGATCCTGTCTCCATTCTCTTCTTTTCTATTATCTCTCATCCCATCTATCCTCTCATCTCCTCTCTCGCCTACTCCCTCTAGTTCTCTTCTCTATTCCCACTCCTTTCCTTTCGTCTGGCCCGCAGCTATGAGCTATTGATTCTTTATCTGGCACTTAAGGTAAAAAAAATTGCCAACCCTGGGCCTAAGAGAGTCATGTCGGACATTAGACCGGCTTTTCAGGTCTTGAATAGAGCTCTCAGGTCTCATCTTTATTCTTAGGCTTTATTTGTTAGGGAGCTCCGTTTTGGTCAGAGAAGTCATTGCGATTCGGACCACTTAATCCTCTTTCGAATAGCTTCGGCAGCTACTATATATTGACTACAGGGCTCTTGGCAAGAAATTTTGCTTGTCTGTTGGCTATTTTTTATTAGAGGCAGGGGGTTGTGTGCACCCTGGCGCACTTTAAGCGACATAGGCACACAACCGGCGAGAGGCATTACTCCCCATTCACTTTTATTCTGTTATGCATTTTTGTCCCAATTTTGGGAACAGGGAAACGTATTTCTACTTGAGCCTATTTTTGAAAACATGAGACATCAAATAGCTTTTCTATACACTAGCTAATGTCTTCCATAGGACATGAGTTTCTAAAATCTCATGACATCCGGGATCCCGTAGGTCAGAAGAAAAGACCAAACGCTGGGATTGTAATACCTATAGCCCGTTAGTTGTTCATGCACACCCGTTGAAGTAGTGTAATATCTGTTGATTAATTAGGAACTAATAAAAAAAATTTTGGATTAGTCATTTGGGAATCAGCTTTATTAGCTACAGTGTAAACTTGCGCACACCGATTAGCCATGGAGGATGTTGCAGTTCGCTCTCTTCCTGGGAGAGCTCTCTGTTGTTGAGTCATTTTTGTTGCAAGGCAGAACTTGCTTAAGCGCATTAATATGAATTACGGCTGAATTATTACGATAATACGAGGGCATACATTTATTTTGTTTTATTGACCATTCTACGGGGCAGGCAGTAAACTTTTCCGTTCAAGCGCACGCTGCAAGGTCGGGCTTTTATATGTCCGGCTGTAATAAAATAAATGCTTGAGGTTGCCGAGCGAGGGAGCGTCACGTTGGGTCCGGCTGGTTCTGACTGCGCACGCGGTGCATCGCAGCAAACGTAACTAAGAATATAATACTAACTTTTATGGTGGTACGCGTCCACAGAACGTAAAATAATCATCGACAGTCAATATATGTACGCTTTGCTGCAGTACAAGCTTAATGTTGGTACTGCACCTTTTAGCAATTGAATTGCTGTGTTGTAACTATTTGGAGACACGATATCTCTTATATCAGGAAGGATTAGTCAATTCAGCGTAGCGTAGGAACCGCAAAATCCCGGGTTTTGTGATTCTGGGACACGATTAAAAACTGATTTTAAAGCTTTTCAATTGTAATTTAAATGGAAATTTGAGCTAAAGGAGTTTTGCTTCCCAGAAGTACTAAAAGAAATTATAGTTTTAGGATTTTATAACAATGTTGTTCAGCAGGAGCGTCGCCATGGATTTTTTGGTGGGGGGGGGACAAAGCCAACAATTATACACGTACATGTACATGAATAAATTCCTACATGTACATTATTTTCAAAATCGGTATTATGAGCACTCATTTTGGCGCCGCAGGCACTCATTTTGGCACCGCAGGCACTCATTTTGGCGCCGCAGGCACTCATTTTGGCACCGCAGGCACTAATTTTAGCGCCGCAGGCACTCATTTTAGCGCCACAGGCACTCATTTTGGCTCGGCAGACACTAATTTTAGCGCCACAGGTACTCATTTTAGCGCCACAGGCACTCATTTTAGCGCCGCAGGCACTCATTTTAGCGCCACAGGCACTCATTTTAGAGCCGCAGGCACTCATTTTAGCGCCGCAGGCACTCATTTTAGCGCCACAGGCACTCATTTTAGCGCCGCAGGCACTCATTTTAGCGCCACAGGCACTCATTTTAGCGCCGCAGGCACTCATTTTGGCACCGCAGGCACTCATTTTAGCGCCACAGGCACTCATTTTAGCGCCACAGGCACTCATTTTAGCGCCGCAGGCACTCATTTTAGCGCCACAGGCACTCATTTTTAGCGCCACAGGCACTCATTTTAGCGCCGCAGGCACTCATTTTAGCGCCACAGGCACTCATTTTAGCGCCGCAGGCACTCATTTTAGCGCCACAGGCACTCATTTTAGCGCCGCAGGCACTCATTTTGGCACCGCAGGCACTCATTTTAGCGCCACAGGCACTCATTTTAGCGCCACAGGCACTCATTTTAGCGCCGCAGGCACTCATTTTAGCGCCACAGGCACTCATTTTTAGCGCCACAGGCACTCATTTTAGCGCCGCAGGCACTCATTTTAGCGCCACAGGCACTCATTTTTAGCGCCACAGGCACTCATTTTAGCGCCGCAGGCACTCATTTTAGCGCCGCAGGCACTCATTTTAGCGCCACAGGCACTCATTTTAGCGCCGCAGGCACTCATTTTAGCGCCGCAGGCACTCATTTTGGCACCGCAGGCACTCATTTTAGCGCCACAGGCACTCATTTTAGCGCCACAGGCACTCATTTTAGCGCCGCAGGCACTCATTTTGGCACCGCAGGCACTCATTTTAGCGCCACAGGCACTCATTTTAGCGCCACAGGCACTCATTTTAGCGCCGCAGGCACTCATTTTAGCGCCACAGGCACTCATTTTTAGCGCCACAGGCACTCATTTTAGCGCCGCAGGCACTCATTTTAGCGCCACAGGCACTCATTTTTAGCGCCACAGGCACTCATTTTAGCGCCGCAGGCACTCATTTTGGCACCGCAGGCACTCATTTTAGCGCCACAGGCACTCATTTTTAGCGCCACAGGCACTCATTTTAGCGCCGCAGGCACTCATTTTAGCGCCACAGGCGCTATGGTTTGTCTCCCAGCTGCAAAAGTATTGATTTCCATAACGGGTCACCAGGTGGGGTGGGGGGGACAAAGCATTGGCATATGCCCCCCCCCCGATCTTTTACTGGGGGGGGGGACATGTCCCCTCTGTCGCCCCCATTGGCGACGCCCCTGATGTTGATACAAACACAACGATCTGAACCACCTGATTCAGGGACGCAATGCGCTTTCTAAATAATGCCTCAACAATTATATGCCGTGGTAAATTTAGCCTAGAGTCAATGACAAGACTATATAGCCAAGAGCCATCTCTGTGTATATGTACAATTTTGTCTCATCCAATTTCATATTTTCTTAGATATATAACACGTTAACTTGTTTCAGAGAACCGTACTCACACTTTTTTGGCATGACTTCAGTCTGCTGCCAACGGATTTTGATAATCTTGGTTTCATTTTAAATCTAAACAAATTTAAAAGGGTTGGCTCTCAAGGGCGTAAATTTGCACGAGCCCAGACCCAAGCAGAGATTCCAATTTAACTCCAAATTAATGTGACTGCACTTGGAATCGAGTCTGAGCGGCTAGTACATAAGAGCACCGCTAGACCACCAGGCTACGGCCCCCCATTAAACCTATCCTATGTAGTGCACATGGCTTATGAATAGTTAAAATTTAATATAAATTGTAGTGCACTAGAGGTAACTGCAAATATGGCGCAGGCGGCTCTCTAATGAGTGGCAGAGCTCCAGCTGGTGCCTGAAACAAGACCGCAGTTTGGGAATTTTCAGGAATGCCGGAAACAAGTATAAGTGCGATAGGCTCTACCTATTACTTATGGACAGGTATAGAAACTGCGTGATGCAGGGCTGCAGCTGCAGATAGCAGGCCTCAGCAGTGTGTTTTTACCTAGGTCCACGCGCCGCTGTTGCGTCCCTAGATTTTTTAAAAGCTTGGCAAATGTTGGTAAGAGAGCGAAAGAGGGGAGGGCTGTCAGCGAATTCCCGTGGATCCCTGGCTGCAGCCCTCTGGGAGGTCTATCTGTAAAAAAATCGATCCAGCTTCCCATCTACATCTAGATCCCCTGACGCGGCTGGCCACGCAAATCCATCCAAACCCAGTCGTCCTTGTCTTTGCGGCCTGACAGTTTTTCCGCCATTCGTGCGGCCGTGCCAGTCCAATAAAAAAGGTCTTCGCGTACTTTAGCAGCATTTACATATTCTGAGGGTGTACTTGACAATTCATTTTCAACCACTATTGGGGTCAGTATTTTTGGTACTTTTTGAAGGTTATACTGGGCAGCACTACAGACTATATCAATAAGTAATTTACTTTTTTTATTTCTTTTCCCGATATAAATTTGAAGCACTTTTTTGTATAGTGGCGTAGACAAGGGGGTCATGGGGAGGTCATGACACCGCAAACGGCCGACCATTGAAGTTTTGAATCTACCAGATCAAGGGTCATTCACGAGACACAAGCACTCTAACGGCCGAACCATGCAAATGAGCTCGATACAGCCACATTTTGCCTTAACTTCCTTTTAATTACTTATAATCAGTAGTCAAAAGCAACTCGTGTAGTTGATGGCGATGGGAAAAAACCAAGAGAACATGACTTCAATTAAAGTTCACTTCAACTCAAACCGTGCATTAGCATAGCAGTCAAAAAAATGCGCGTAGGAACGAAAAATAATGAGCTGAGTTCTCAGTCTGAAAGACCTGTCATTTCCTTCCTTCTCGTACGTGTTAATTAAATTTTTTCTCTCTATCTCCTCTTTCCTGGAAACTGGAAAATTAAGTATAGTTATTAGAGGTCTCTGGCCGATGAGTCAGCTGGGCAGCTGAGCTTCATTAGGGGAGAGGTGAGCACACTCTGTGAGCACAATCACAATGCCTGCCGCCCTACATGGGAAGCTTTTTTTAATTTATGTGACACGTTTACAACTTATGAATGCCTTTGCTTTTATAGTTATCGTGTACAGTTCTGTTTTGGATAAATTACGACGCTACCATGAGGCAGTCGTGAGAGCAGTATACTTAAAGTTTGGTGGTATCCGTGACCCAGCTACATGACTGTGCGATACAGTGTATAAATGTATAGTGCTTCTACTATACTCATCGATGCAGTAAATGCATGCGGTTTTGAGGCCCCAGATATTAAGATATGAGAATGGCAAGGGAGGGGGATGTTTTCACAAAACCTAAACTTCACAAGACCTAAACCTTAAGTGAACTAAACTTCAAAGGACCTAAACTTCACAAGAACTAAATTCCAACAAGGCCTAAACTTCAACAGACCTAAACTTCACAGGACCCAAACTTTACAAAAATTAAACTTCACAAGAACTAAACTTCACAAGAACTAAACTTCACAAGACCTAAACTTCACAAGAACTAAACTCCAACAAGGCCTAAACTTCAACAGACCTAAACTTCACAGGACCTAAACTTCGCAAGAATTAAATTCCACAAGACCTAAACTTTACAAGATCTAAACTTCAGAAGACCTAAACTTCAGAAAACCTAAACTTCAGAAGATTCAGAACACCTAAGCTTCATATTCTAAACAACATCAGTGCTGCAAGTCCAAGACTGACAAGTGATAACTTGCAAGTTTGCAAGTCTGCAAGTTTGGATGTCCAATTCCATAGACTTGATTGTCTATGGCCCAGCCTGTCTCATATTACTTCGAAGCACACAAGCACAAAAGCTCGAATTTAGGAAACAAAAGAGATCGAAGCCGGCAAAGAAAACGAAAAGACTTGAAATTCTAACTTCGAAAACGGATCGCCACGCGGTTGTGTATTTTGGCACGAGTGTGGTCCAGCTGCAATGTCTCAACTCGCTCGCTCTCTCTCTCGCTCTCTCTCTCTCTCTCTCTCTCTCTCTCTCTCTCTCTCTCTCTCTCTCTCTCTCGCTCTCTCTCAGTTCTTTCATGTCATGGCCAAGCCACCGCGGCCTTGTGGCACATGTGCAAATTCTGTTTCCATGCCAGTGACGCATCGAAAGCGAGTGAGAAATTTGCGGGGGGGGAATAAGTTCTCCTGATTGTGGCATGCCAAAACAGGCCCCCCCACACCTCTTCAATTGAAGGGTATTGCGTGAGAAAACACTGCAGAAAACTGCAGGAGGCTGAAGCTCTGCATAGCACGTGTGTAGCTATAGAAATGAGAGTGAGGTAGGACAGAGAGGAAATTATAGCTGACCAATTGTGGTCTTGCATACGGGGGAGCACTTAATCTGAGCAGTGCGTGTGCGCGTGTGTGTGCTCATTGTACACCCAGGTAAAATGCAGTCTCCTAAGATTATAGGAGCTTACAAGGCAGAACAATAGAGTAGAGGTAATTATTTCTACTGGGCTGTGTGTGTAAGTTGGAGAGAGGGAGAGAGTGAAATACTCGGACAAAAGCTGACTGACAGCTTCGAACAACGAGAGCGTTGCGGTGTGAAATTCCTACGTATCGCTTTGGCTCAGAGCTGAAAACACAAAGACAGAGAGAAAGACAACGAGAATAGTCTATTGAAAAATATATTCTTCTTTTAACTCATAATTGACCAGCAGTCATCTTTTGTCCAGCGCGCTGAAAAGGATTCAATTTGGTGAGTGCCTTAATAACCTCGCAACCCGGCTGAGAGCTGCTCATTTGGCAACTGGCTTTGTGTGCCGGATGTTTGCCAAAGTTTTTATAGATTGTACCTTTAATTAATACCGTTATTAATGAGATAAAATATACTATATAACGAAAATAGCGAGAGAGTCTGGAGGACGGGGAAGGAGACTGGATGAAGGGGGAGAGAGTGAGACTGGATGAAGGGTGAGAGTGAGACTGGATGAAGGGGAAGAGAGTGAGACTGGATGAAGGGGAAGAGAGTGAGACTGGATGAAGGGGAAGAGAGTGAGACTGGATGAAGGGGGAGAGAGTGAGACTGGATGAAGGGGAAGAGAGTGAGACTGAATGAATGGAGAGAGAGAGTGAGACTGGATGAAGGGGGAGAGAGTGAGACTGGATGAAGGGTGAGAGAGTGAGACTGGATGAAGGGGAGAGAGTGAGACTGGATGAAGGGTGAGAGTGAGACTGAATGAAGGGGGAGAGAGTGAGACTGAATGAAGGGGAGAGAGTGAGACTGAATGAATGGAGAGAGAGAGTGAGACTGGATGAAGGGGGAGAGAGTGAGACTGAATGAAGGGGGAGAGAGTGAGACTGGATGAAGGGGGAGAGAGTGAGACTGGATGAAGGGGGAGAGAGTGAGACTGGATGAAGGGTGAGAGTGAGACTGAATGAAGGGTAAGAGAGTGAGACTGGATGAAGGGTGAGAGTGAGACTGAATGAAGGGGGAGAGAGTGAGACTGAATGAAGGGGGAGAGAGTGAGACTGGATGAAGGGTGAGAGTGAGACTGAATGAAGGGGGAGAGAGTGAGACTGGATGAAGGGGGAGAGAGTGAGACTGGATGAAGGGTGAGAGTGAGACTGGATGAAGGGGGAGAGAGTGAGACTGGATGAAGGGGGAGAGAGTGAGACTGGATGAAGGGTGAGAGTGAGACTGAATGAAGGGTAAGAGAGTGAGACTGGATGAAGGATGAGAGTGAGACTGAATGAAGGGGGAGAGAGTGAGACTGAATGAAGGGGAGAGAGTGAGACTGAATGAATGGAGAGAGAGTGAGACTGGATGAAGGGGAGAGAGTGAGACTGAATGAAGGGGGAGAGAGTGAGACTGAATGAAGGGGGAGAGAGTGAGACTGAATGAAGGGGAGAGAGTGAGACTGAATGAAGGGGAGAGAGTGAGACTGGATGAAGGGGGAGAGAGTGAGACTGAATGAATGAAGGGGGAGAGAGTGAGACTGAATGAAGGGGAGAGAGTGAGACTGGATGAAGGGGGAGAGAGTGAGACTGAATGAAGGGGAGAGAGTGAGACTGGATGAAGGGGGAGTGAGACTGGATGAAGGGGAGAGAGTGAGACTGGATGAAGGGGGAGAGAGTGAGACTGAATGAAGGGGGAGAGAGTGAGACTGAATGAAGGGGAGAGAGTGAGACTGAATGAAGGGGGAGTGAGACTGGATGAAGGGGGAGTGAGACTGGATGAAGGGGAAGAGAGTGAGACTGGATGAAGGGGAAGAGAGTGAGACTGGATGAAGGGGAAGAGAGTAAGACTGGATGAAGGGGGAGAGAGTGAGACTGAATGAAGGGGGAGAGAGTGAGACTGAATGAAGAGGAGAGAGTGAGACTGGATGAAGGGGGAGAGAGTGAGACTGAATGAATGAAGGGGGAGAGAGTGAGACTGAATGAAGGGGGAGAGAGTGAGACTGAATGAAGGGGAGAGAGTGAGACTGGATGAAGGGGGAGTGAGACTGGATGAAGGGGGAGAGAATGAGACTGAATGAAGGGGGAGAGAGTGAGACTGAATGAAGGGGGAGAGAGTGAGACTGAATGAAGGGAGAGAGAGTGAGACTGAATGAAGGGGAGAGAGTGAGACTGAATGAAGGGGAGAGAGTGAGACTGGATGAAGGGGGAGAGAGTGAGACTGAATGAATGAAGGGGGAGAGAGTGAGACTGAATGAAGGGGAGAGAGTGAGACTGGATGAAGGGGAAGAGAGTGAGACTGGATGAAGGGGGAGAGAGTGAGACTGAATGAAGGGGGAGAGAGTGAGACTGAATGAAGGGGAGAGAGTGAGACTGAATGAAGGGGGAGTGAGACTGGATGAAGGGGGAGTGAGACTGGATGAAGGGGGAGAGAGTGAGACTGAATGAATGAAGGGGGAGAGAGTGAGACTGGATGAAGGGGAAGAGAGTGAGACTGGATGAAGGGGAAGAGGGTGAGACTGGATGAAGGGGAAGAGAGTGAGACTGGATGAAGGGGAAGAGAGTGAGACTGGATGAAGGGGAAGAGAGTGAGACTGGATGAAGGGGGAGAGAGTGAGACTGAATGAAGGGGGAGAGAGTGAGACTGAATGAAGGGGAGAGAGTGAGACTGGATGAAGGGGGAGAGAGTGAGACTGAATGAATGAAGGGGGAGAGAGTGAGACTGAATGAAGGGGAGAGAGTGAGACTGGATGAAGGGGGGGTGAGACTGGATGAAGGGGGAGAGAGTGAGACTGAATGAAGGGGGAGAGAGTGAGACTGAATGAAGGGGGAGAGAGTGAGACTGAATGAAGGGAGAGAGAGTGAGACTGAATGAAGGGGAGAGAGTGAGACTGAATGAAGGGGGAGTGAGACTGGATGAAGGGGGAGTGAGACTGGATGAAGGGGGAGAGAGTGAGACTGAATGAATGAAGGGAGAGAGAGTGAGACTGGATGAAGGGGAAGAGAGTGAGACTGGATGAAGGGGAAGAGAGTGAGACTGGATGAAGGGGAAGAGAGTGAGACTGGATGAAGGGGAAGAGAGTGAGACTGAATGAAGGGGGAGTGAGACTGGATGAAGGGGATAGAAAGAGTGGCAGGAGAGCTGTGGAGATGACAGGCTGAGCCCCTGTAAGCAGCAGGCGCAGTCGAGCTGCTCAGCAAGGGAATTCTGTGAGGCATCTGAGGATCTGAGAGCAGACTGTTCCCAGATCCCAGATCTAGTGAGCCCCCTGATCTGAGTCTCTGTGTAATTTATACATGAATAGTCGATGGCAAACGGAATAATGCGGCAATCTTCGGGAGATCAGCTGGTTTGGGTAGTTGAAGGCCGGAATGCGGAACTTCACAGCAAATAAGCAGTTCAGCGGGTTTGAGCACGAGTTCAGTCTAAGCTACTCACAGTGGATAAACCTTCTTCCATTCCTTCCCCAGTGTTGACGGGGATTTTTCTAAGCTCAAGAAAGTTTCCCATTGGAGGCCTGTTCTGCCCTATTCAACTGGCTTCCCACTTTGAGGAGTCCTTTCTCTACTCAACTGGACTCGATCTACTTGATCAGCAAACTGGATTGTAGATATCGAATCTGACCTATTTATTAAGGGGGTAGAGAACTGCTCAAGCTAGCCTGCTTTTGCCTTTTATTATCGGAAAAAAAGATTTATAAAGCTCGTGCGTATTTGGATAGTAAGACTTTGGGGAGAAAGGATATACGGAAAGGCTTTTTCCCACTGTATATGCGATGCCCAATACATTACTGAAGTCCGAAATTCCCTCTCGGGTGGTTTAGTGTTTCAAATCATTCACCTGCTCAGCCACGGAGCAAATATAGAATACCACCAGCCTATAAGCCTCAACATTTTCTGTATAGATTTCTCATTGCAATCTTAGTTTTTTAATTCATGGGTCACGTGAACCGAGTGATTCCTTTGCTCAACCGTGAACTTGGTTTGTAACTTGTGAGTCTACATAGAATTACATGTATTGTGACTTAGAGAGCGTTGCAAAGAAATTGGAATGTTGAGTCTGACCCTCTCTGAACGTTTCTTAAACTCTTCCTTCACTGCGGGTTTTAATTACCCTCGTAATGTCTGTGTTTTATCTTTGTATTTTTAGCTATCTAAATCTTTTTGCTTTGAAATTTTCCCGTTTTCTGCATGCACCCTGTGTCAAACCCAATCTCCCGACACCTCAAACCCCTCACTCCTATTACCCCTCTGTGTACACCTCAAACCCCTCACTCCTATTACCCCTCTGTGTACACCTCAAACCCCTCACTCCTATTACCCTCTGTGTACACCTCGAACCCCTCACTCCTATTACCCCTCTGTGTACACCTCAAACCCCTCACTCCTACTACCCCCTCTGTGTACACCTCAAACCCCTCATTCCTACTACCCCCTCTGTGTACACCTCAAACCCCTCACTCCTACTACCCCCTCTGTGTACACCTCAAACCCCTCATTCCTTCTACCAGTCTTTGTACACCTTAAACCCCTCAAACTCCTCACTCCAACTACCCCATCAGCGTACACTTCAAACCCTTTCCTTACTTCTCCTTCCAACCGATTTAAATATTTTTTAAGCTTAAACAATCATCAAAGGCTGAAGCCGACACGCTGAAATCATCATCTATTTTTAAATATTGCTACTCGAAATTACAAACTTTACAGTAGGACTCTGAAGTAGCAGTAATGTAGCAGTTAGTGGCGATAGAACTGTACTAATAATTATAAATATACGACCAGTTCGCCACAGAGCCACTGCAGCCGTGGGCAGTTAGTCAGTCACTTCAATTTTCCGTTTCCCGCTCTCCCAACGGAAATTGCTCAGGCTTAGCTTTCTGTCATATTAGTTTTCCCAATTATCGCGTATAAGCGAGCGTTTTTTATTCGCTTTATTCATTTTTTGCTTTCCGCTTGCACTGTTTGCTGTCAACATTGGAGCAGCATTTGATAGCTTTGAGTTTGGGCCTCTCAGCCACTTTATTTAGTATGCATTAACAGCTAGTGCCTTCGTTCACGGCTAGAAAGTACTTTACTGGTGCCTTAGAAATGATTTTTTGGTAAGAACCGTAACTAAAGAAAATGGGCTGCAGCCTCAGTGTCGTTACTCCCTTCCTCAGTGTCTTTGCTCCCCTCCTCAGTGTCGTTACTCCCTTCCTCAGTGTCTTTGCTCCCCTCCTCAGTGTCGTTACTCCCCAGTCCTCAATGTCGCTACTGCCCTCCTCAGTGTCGTTACTCCCTTCCTCAGTGTCGTTACTCCCCAGTCCTCAGTGTCGTTACTCCCCAGTCCTCAGTGTCGTTACTCCCCAGTGCTCAGTGTCGTTACTCCCTTCCTCAGTGTCGTTACTCCCTTCCTCAGTGTCGTTACTCCCCAGTCCTCAGTGTCGCTACTGCCCTCCTCAGTGTCGTTACTCCCTTCCTCAGTGTCGTTACTCCCCAGTCCTCAGTGTCGTTACTCCCCTCCTCAGTGTCGTTACTCCCCAGTCCTCAGTGTCGTTACTCCCCAGTCCTCAGTGTCGTTACTCCCCAGTCCTCAGTGTCGTTACTCCCCAGTCCTCAGTGTCGTTACTCCCCAGTCCTCAATGTCGCTACTGCCCTCCTCAGTGTCGTTACTCCCTTCCTCAGTGTCGTTACTCCCTTCCTCAGTGTCGTTACTCCCTTTCTCAGTGTCGTTACTCCCCAGTCCTCAGTGTCGTTACTCCCCAGTCCTCAGTGTCGCTACTGCCCTCCTCAGTGTCGTTACTCCCCAGTCCTCAGTGTCGTTACTCCCTTCCTCAGTGTCGTTACTCCCCAGTCCTCAGTGTCGTTACTCCCCTCCTCAGTGTCGTTACTCCCCAGTCCTCAGTGTCGTTACTCCCCAGTCCTCAGTGTCGTTACTCCCCAGTCCTCAGTGTCGTTACTCCCCAGTCCTCAGTGTCGTTTTCTAACGTCGGTTTCTAGTTAATGTTAGTAAAAGTTGCAGAAGAAGAATATAAAATCAAAATTTGTACGTTGAACTTATTTTTTATATACGCAACAGAATATGAAGACAGAATCTCAGGATACCATAGTCGGCAACTGCAGCAGTTGATATTGTTTTGATTTTGTGGTCCTTGGCTCTTTAAACTTAGCTATGCGTGATTTTTAGTTCCAGGCACGAGTGTTAGTCTAAAAGCCAGAGTCAGTCAAGCAACCAAAATTGCGTCTTGTAGCCTTCAACACCCATGCCAAAGTTTACTACCCAGCAGTCTGCAGATCTAAACGCCGATTTGTTTATCACAGCAAGATTCGAGTTTATCATTTATTGAAGTTTGCTGCTTTGTTTTAACACGCAATTTTACTTACCCAACCTACCTGTGGCTCTAATGCAAGTTAAACTGAACTTAATCCTTGTGCGTTGATCTCATAGCTAGTTGGTCCCTTCTGCACTATGGCTACTTGGAACATTTTACCTGCTGTGTATTTAGAGAATAGGGATAGGGGCTAGTACCCCCTTCCCCGGCTCCGGTGTAAAATAACTCCCGGGCTCATTTCGTTGAAAACCTGCATATTATTTCAAGTGCGCAGCTAAAGTCGCGCGCATTCCATCGAGATCCGGGATATGGGATCTGCGAGCTGGCGGCGCAATATTGGTGGAGAGCATGAAATTGAAATGCACCGCGCCATTGCATGGTCGGAATGCACTTTAAAATCTTGAAACTTCGGGAACAAATTTTAATTTGCTTTTAACTGAAGAATCCCAATGAGAGCTATACAGTAACTCTCCGGTGAAGTCTTCAGTCACTCTCCGGTGAAGTCTTCAGTCACTCTCCGGTGAAGTCTTCAGTCACTCTCCGGTGAAGTCTTCGGTCACTCTCCGGTGAAGTCTTCAGTCACTCTCTGGTGAAGTCTTCGGTCACTCTCCGGTGAAGTCAGCAGTCACTCTCCGGTGAAGTCTTCAGTCACTCTCCGGTGAAGTCAGCAGTCACTCTCCGGTGAAGTCAGCAGTCACTCTCCGGTGAAGTCAGCAGTCACTCTCCGGTGAAGTCAGCAGTCACTCTCCGGTGAAGTCAGCAGTCACTCTCCGGTGAAGTCAGCAGTCACTCTCCGGTGAAGTCTTCAGTCACTCTCCGGTGAAGTCTTCAGTCACTCTCCGGTGAAGTCAGCAGTCACTCTCCGGTGAAGTCAGCAGTCACTCTCCCGTGAATTCCCGTGAACCCTCTAATTAATTCCTCATCTACAGATAAATATTCGATTTCTAGAGACTGAAGATCCTGCTGAAGCGAATTCTCCCATCTCACCCCGATAAACCTGTGAGTGGAGTCTAAACCCGTAACAGTAAAATTGCCTATTTGATGGAGATTTCCATAACGAAACTGCAGCCAAACTGAAACCTAGTCAAACACTAAGACGGGCAGACGTCGGGTCTATTTGTCCATTGCCTACCCCACATTTGCCCAAAAAAATTCCCAAACCGAGGAACCGAAAGAGGAGGCCAAGAAATAAGTAGGATCTTTGCCTCGGACAGGCCGATATCAGCACTTGGCAATCTGTGCCCACCCGGACAGCCTGTCCTCTTGGCC
This sequence comes from Macrostomum lignano, assembly GCA_002269645.1. Classification (NCBI taxonomy): domain Eukaryota; kingdom Metazoa; phylum Platyhelminthes; family Macrostomidae; genus Macrostomum; species Macrostomum lignano. Next base: position 268,319 of record NIVC01001361.1, read on the forward strand.
GACCCTTCGGTCAGACCCCAAGCCAGGCTCCTCCAGCGGACCCAGTCCTCGGCCTTGATCGATGAAGGCAGCATGTCACACAACACAGTGGACGCATAATGTCTTACCCAGTTCCGTTTGAACTCTCCAGAACTCTGTTTGATATCCCGTATGGAGAAGAAATTCTCCCCTTTAGCCCCGTCCAAAAAAATCGTTACTCAACGAGCCTGCGCGATGGTGTTGACACGCGCTATCAGCTATTTTAGGGCGCTATGCGCGAGACCCCAAATCCCGCCAATCTGCCAGTCGGCAACTCCCATTTTATCCCTTGAAATCCCATCTCGTTACTGCCGGTTTGTTGTTCACGATTGTGAGAGTGGAATTATGGGGAAGGATGCAGAGCTGATCCAAGGCGCAGTGACCATCACGGCTTATGAGTACTGCCTCATGTTCTGCATGGTGTAGCCTTGCTTCACACTTTTGGTTTATGACTTAAAAATACAGGGCGATAACTGACCAAAACGAAGTCGTCAAAAAACGATGGATTTGAGCACTTCTACACACGATTGGGTTGAGCACTCTACACACCGTTGAGCATTCACCGCACTATTGCGGTTGCCCTGTAAAAAACTGAGTTCACAAAAAGTCCAAACAAAACTTTATCCCTAACTCATAATTTCCCTACACATTTTCCTTAGTGACTCCCCTAATTCAGTTCAATTTTAATTCCGCAATTTGCTTTTCGATCCCAAATCGCTTGAAACTCGCCATCAGTCAATTAGCAAAATGCATTCTAAAATTAAGCTTCCAAATTACAGCTCGGAGCTCATGTGCTCGGATAGACTAAGCTTCCTGCCCCCCCCCCGTTGAAAATGGCCAGCTCTCTTGCCTAGGCCATAAGCTTAGCTCAATTTTCCTCTATATATTTGCCGCATACACGCAGAGGCGATACAAGTTCGCAAACAAAATTGCATGCGGTAGCCAATCAGTCAATTTCTGGAATCGATGCCAATTTCTAAATGTTCTTTCAGCACCAGATAGGCAGCCTTGGCGACTCTTTTCCTGCCTCGGTTGAAGCGTTTCTTATCCTGCATGACTTGCTGAAGGCCTGATATTCATGTACAGTGTGAGGCAAATCCTGCACAAAGAGCAGACTGGCTAAAATGGGTCACTGCTTTTGCAGGAAACCGGATGCTTTTAGCGGAGTCATCGCGGTCTATTGTGCGCCAGCTGTTTGCTGATTGCTTCACCTGTCTCCTGAGTCTCTTTTTCATTCTATTCGAGTGGCGCAGCCTGATCTGTTGTTGACTTCTCTCCTGTATAATGTAACAGCTTCATACCTTCAGTTAGCTTTACACTGCTCTATTTAGTAGCTTAATAGAAGAGAGAAGGAGGAGAGAGAAAGGGAGAGAGTAGAGAAGAGGTGAGAGAGGAGGGGAGCGAGGAGAGAAGAGAGGAGAGAGGAAGTGTGCGATGAGAGAAGAGAGGAGAGAGAATGGGAGCGATGAGAGAAGAGAGGAGAGAGAATGGAAGCGAGGAGAGAAGAGAGGAGAGAGAATGGGAGCGAGGAGAGAAGAGAGGAGAGAGAATGGGAGCGATGAGAGAAGAGAGGAGAGAGAATGGGAGCGAGGAGAGAAGAGAGGAGAGAGAATGGGAGCGATGAGAGAAGAGAGGAGAGAGAATGGGAGCGAGGAGAGAAGAGA